>CM040184.1:42523846-42571346 GCA_022606455.1 Callitettix versicolor
ATGTTAAGGCCCAGCAGGGGGATGCAAACTAGCTGCACCTATTCAGAGGATTTAGACGTCCCTCGCAGTACCCGAGTCTAACACACACTTACACTTACAACACTACACTTGCGACGTTAACACTTTACACTCACACTTATATTTAGAGAGGCGATAACAGCCTCAATGTGCTTTTCGCCTTAAAATAAACAAAAATAAATAAATGTTAAGGTTTATTGCTTTTGTCGTTGGTTCGTTCTTGTAATGAAAACATTGTTAAAATGGCTTCCGTTATACAATATTTGCCTCTTTTTGTGTTACGTTCACCACCCAACAACAGTGTCAGTTACGTCACTGGGTATTTCTTTCAATAATGGTTTTTTATCGTTTTAGCGATCAAAAATACGTTACGATTAACTAGTTTATTTAAATAGCTTTTTCACCCCAAAACCGTGACAGGTTATTATTTAAAAAGAAAGGCGTTTTTATCTTCGAAAAACCATGTTCGACAGGTTCACCACCTAACAACTGTATCAGTTAGATTTCGAGTGTGTGTGTGTGTGCGTGTGTGTGTGTGTGTGTGTGTGTGTGTGTGTGTGTATTATTAAGTTCAAAATGTTTACTTAGTAAAATTATTATAATACCATAGTAAACCCTACAGAGATATAGAGATATCTGTGTGTGGGAAAGGAACTTACAGCTAACTTATAACAGAGTAAATATGAAAAGACTTATAATAATATAAAAGAATAGCCATTCGTAATCCAAGGCACAAGTAAAAATACAAAATATTTAACATCATTAAATTTGTTGTCATATCAAGAAGATATCTCATTAGAAATTAATACAACTTTTAGTGGTAGAAAAAATAACTTTTATGACACAAATAGCATATGAAATGTTTCATTAAAACGATTTTCTTATAAGTTTGTAATTACACTATAGATTTAATAATCTATTTTTTTAAGTTTATTCTTCCTAGAATTAGAGTTGTGTAATATTTTGAAATCCTTGGGGGAGAATGTTATATATGTGGATTGCTTTAATAGGCCCTATAACTAATTTTACTACCAACAGTTTTACATATTTGAGGTGCTTTTACATAAATTAGTGCGCTAATTTTTCATGTAATCTTAATGAAAAGTAACATATCTAAGTGCATAAAAAATATATGTTTTTATCGTTTTAGCGATCAAAAACAATTTACCTACTTTTGCCCGGTAGCAATTTTGAGGTTATGCGGTCATTTTTATTTTCGATTTTTATCGTACTTTCTGTGCTTTTCGCGCTTTTTTTGGGAGTGTAATAAAATTTTATAGCGGAAAAAATCGAAAACGACCTACACTGCATATTTACCCACTTCCATTTCAAGATTTAACGATCTTTGATTTAACGGCTTTGATTTAACGGCTTTGATTTAACGAGTGTAATTGTTGTATATTTCCTGTAATACTTGCTGAACGGCTCGTACATCATAATTATAACCGCTTCTTGGAGAAAGAGCTTAAAAATTCCAATAAAGTTAGTTCAGTAACGTTATTTTTTTAAATATTACTGTTGCCGATTAATCTAGCGAAAAAGGATGCGAGAACGTCAGCGCTGTCGTGGCGCGGTGGTCAGGCAATGAACTAAGAATATACTGCGAGTCTACTGTTCTTTGAATTACGCTGAACTGTTTACGATGTACAGTTTACGATGAACTGAAATGTTCAAATATTGTTGTTAATGGGGTCAATTTTTCGGGTTTTCCGTCGCGGGTATCAAGGAAGCAACGTGTAACAGTGCCCTTAGCATCCAGCTGCGCTGCCCACGGACTTGTAACGTTTTCTCAAATATCATGCGAAGCAATCTGTAACATGTACAATTAATTTGAACCGAAGTAACAGCGGCTTTTCAGGGAGACTGCCATCTTGATAAGAAACAATGGCGGCCGGGAAAGGCGAGACGGAGCCCCGACCAGTTGTTGGCGTATGCAAATACCCGCCACAGTTAAATAAATAGCCCCACTGTTCCTCGCGGAGTTTCTTTTTAATTGGTATGCGACAAGTCTGTACATGTATAGAATAGCCCCTAAGTATCGGCAGCTACTGTGTTGTCAAGATCCACGGAGAGGTTGTTGAGACAGAAGAGGCCGCAGCACTGATATATACATATATATATATATATATATATATATATATATATATATATATATATATATATATATATAATATGCGTTGGGATGACTGATAACAGCAACAGACCACACGTACTTTCGGCGATCGATAAAATTAACATAGTATACTCTGCATAAAACTCTAAAATTGTCAATTTTGTACAAAACTCTAAGTATTATACAAATTGTGTGTGTGTGTGTGTGTGTGTGTGTGTGTGTGTGTGTGTGCGCGCGCGCGCGTGTGTGTCTAATACAATAAACTATCCGTACTTAACCTTTCAGCAAGTATTCACGTAACGTACGGGCACCGCGAGCGCCACAGAGTACTCACGTGACTTACATGATCGACTTATACGCTGAATGGTATTATCGTAAATAATGCGAGTTTATTTTTCAATAAAAATACTCATGCACTCTTTCGGAATTTGTTGATACTATTTCAAGCGATTCTGTCTCATTCCACTATATGATAGGATAGTTTACTTTTCGATTATCCATGTTTGCTTAGGGTAGCAATTAGTATCAGCTGCAATTGCCTATTGCTATAAATACGTAGTGGCCAGTTACAGTGGTCTAGAAGGTTACTTTTATTATTCACTACATATTATTTCACTACGCAAGACTGTTTAAAAATGTCAGATAACAGAATTAACCTGTCGGTTAAATTCTACGAGACTCTACTTTATATATGCGTTATAAAACATTCATTAATTAATCTAAAAGGACATTATATCACGAAGCTTTGAAGAACCAGTCTGCAGGTACAATAAATAGTGCTCAAACACAAAGCAAACTGTATAGCTTTGAAACTTTCATCATAAAGGAACCGTTTAACCCTCGATCTGGCAAAGAACCCATAAAGGTAAGTTGATAGCAAACAACTACTGATGGAGCTGTTTGCTCATCAATTAAACTTTTCACATCAAAAAGAATATTTAAACAGGTTTTATTATACGTCACTTTACTCGAGGATTTTAAAGTTTAATTCGGTTTCAAAATACAAAAAACAGAACATATGAAAACAATCAAAGACGTCTCTAGAGCCAGAATCCATTCTCGTTCTCAAATGTCCTTTCTTCAGATCACGAACAGTTTACATTTCACGGATCTTAACGTAACGGTTGTTCCCAACAACAGTGAGACCACTTTCTGTAAAGTTGGCAACACGCAAGCGCCTTGTCCACCAACATCAAACACCTTATCACAAAGGCACTTGTCGTCTGTCAAACAACTATTTGGTGTTTAATTGCCTCTGTTTGTGCTGTTCAAACATTTTGACGTATGAAATTAATTAAAACAGGATCACCTGATTGGATCCAGAGTAGCCTCGCCCGAGGGTCCTCCACGCCCACAAAGCCAGGCTCTACGGACTCGTTAACGCATCGGGATTTATGGCCTGATGCCTGTTTCAACAACCAACAAATCTAAACATGTTTTAATTATGGCTGTTCCCATTTTTATGAGCTTCGACAGAAAAAAACAATCAGAGAAAAACACGACTTGATAAATGTCTGGGAATAAATCGTAACTGATAAAATTATGTAAAAAATAATAATTGGTGGGTTCTTTGTATTAATCCTGACTTACCAATTAATTTTAAAAAAACAGAAGTCGACTTTCTCACATAGAAAATAGTTAACGTATGCATTTCCAGTTCTGATAGAAGTATAGTCGAAAATATGTTTTTTACAAAATTCCCGCCAGTACAGCAGGATAAATTATTAAACCCTAACTGGGTCAAAGCTGACCCGAGTAGACAGTTTTTTTGAACTGCCTGTAATTTTGTCTTTTTTCCTGGTACTCCCCCTTCTGCTATTCTCTTTACTGCCCTCCCATTTAACAGGGTTCAGTGTGCTCTAAATGTTTTAGTGAGTCATTTATCCATTGTGAGTGATTTGGGTCAGTGTAGACCCCACCTTACCGTTAGTGTTACAATTTTTTAAGCCATTTAAAGCCATGTCAGTTTTTTGTATGCTAAAAAAATATTGTGCTTTTATAGGTTTTCACAAAGATAAACATGCCTAGTATCATAACAAAAAGGAGAAAGACTGTTTTTAAAATAGTTTTGATTTTATGTACCCTAAATATATAAAAACATAGATTTTTGTAACTGTAAATTTCCGCAAACTTTTTTTTTAAACAATGTATTTTGGAGCCTACTATATTTAATATTTCCAATGTTTTTTCTGTTTATCTATATAAACTGTAAGATACCATGTAAAATAAATATAAAAAATTGTTCAAAAAAAATTTATTTTTATTTTCAAGTTTAAGGGTCAAGGTTGATCCAGCCATTCCTCAAATGTGATTGTTTTTCACCATACCAGTTAAGGATTAACAAACCAAAATATTACACAAACGTTTTCCCGTTCCATTATTTTCCAGGAAATCCAGTTTCAAAGCATCCCGCATAACTGAGCTTCTAAATCTGTGCATTTTATTTTTTTAAAACTAACACAAGAAGAATGTGCTGCACTCTAACCAGTGTAGGAATGGTTAAATAAAAAAATTACAGTTAGTGACTAAACTGGAAAAACCAATGTTCAAGGTACGTTTGATTTTCCTTTTGATCCTCGTTAATCCTCCAGGCACCTAAATACCGTAATATTAAACAAGCAATCTTTGCAACAGGAATCTTCCAGTTGTTTCTCCACTCTTATGACAACAAATCACTTATCTCCACCACTGTCGAAGAGCTTTCACTGCATGTTCTACAACAATGCTAAAATTATACCAACAGTTCTGTTGAAGAACAATTCAGCTGCCACTGGACAGTTAGAAGAAAACAATCACTGCTTCTTAGATTTTACTGCTTCTACCAAGAAAAACATTCTTTTCGACTCCCCTTAAACGATGAAGTAGGGTTTCTAAGTAAACCAAAGCTCAAATAGTTTTCATCCCTTGTGTCCAGAGAAAAGATTAGTTCAGGTCATCCTTCACACCCCGTGACAAGAGGGCTGTGGGGTTGATGTTTACACAAAAAGGTTTCTACCTGGACTGTCATACTGAAGAATCAATCATGGAGATAAAGGACTCCGGGCGCTGTGAGCGCAGCCAATTAGAAAGTCAACTTTAGAGTTTAGAGGACAAGATCCACCTCACAGATGTTATCTTAACTCCGCCATGTTCCCTTCTGACAAACGTGTTTCACTGTTTATCTGGACAGCTAATTAAACATGCTGTACCAACATAACGGCTTCAATATTCCCTGGCCAAATAAATTACAGCGGCAATTAAATTTAATCAACGAGTCGTCTGATAACGATCCTAGGAAAAAGAAGGGGAGTCGAATCGGTTTGTTACCTCAGAACAAAGTCCAGTAGGTACCTGATGGCCTTACACCTCAACGTTCTTTCTTTGTTTTGAATCCATAAGTTGCTACAGTAAGTCAGTAATCTCAGCACGCAGATGTTTCGCTGATATGATCGAATCAAATTTCATGAAATATTTTACACACGTCTGTTTTTAAAATCTGACTTCACAACCAAAATCAGAAGTACAATCTCCATACATTTGCATTTAAAACTATCAATTTACATTGGAAATACAAAAATGAACCATGACCGCCGTCAAAACCATTTATTAAATGTTAACCGATTTTCAAAATGGTAATTCGTGTAGAATTTAACGCCGATTACGTTGGTAAAATCGAATTTTCAAAACGTGTAATTATGATTTTTTTAAAAGATTTTAAATGGCTTTTAAATCATTTTGAAGTGTTAAACTGATTTTGCTGGATGATGACCTCGACCGAGCAAGGTCCAAAATTGCAAACGTTAGCGTAATAAAACACACGCACACGCACATACAAACACACAAGCAACACACATATACACACGCGCGCACACACACACACACACACACACGTTTTAATAGTAACTGTGATACATCAATTAAATTTGTATTCTACGGAAATGCATGAATTTCTCACGGTGAATTTAATATTGAATCCTTAGTAAAAAAAAGCTGGAAATGTCAACTTAAGCGGCACGAATATAAAACAGGATAAAGAACAAGAATCGAAAGAATGTTTTAGAAGTGCAACGAAGAGGCCAAGGAAAATCAAGGACATAGACAACAGGGGCTGCAGTAATGTAGGGGTTCCAAATCAGCGAGTACAAAGTGGTATCTTCATGGTAATCCGGCGTACCGTAAATATACCTTAGGGGCTGAGAGGAAGAGATTGGAATACCCCGGTCCGGTTTTATGAAAGCAAGGTACGAAATGATGCCTTTTGGGGTGTTTTTTTTTTTGGTTATTAAAACAGTTACACAGAAAACATCACTATTTTGGGCTGGTATAAAATACAAGCCCTCAAAAATCGTTGTGGTTTAGTCATCGAAAGACTGATTTTTACAATATTCACACTCGATATACAGAAAGATCACACAAAACGTTACTCTAAACTTAAAAACACACAAAGTAAAACATTGAGGAAGTATTATGAAGTCACATTATTAAATAATAATTTTACTTCCACTTAAGTTTTATGCTTCAGAAAGGATAATACAGTGGGCCTGCTGCAGTAGTGCAGTACTCAAGTGGAATACTGCACTTGAAATCTAAAGATGCATATCGTCAGACGACTTCAATACCGAAATGTACCTTTCTGTCTGTATTTCGAAACATAAAAACTTTATTAACTTAAAAGTACCCCGCAGGGGTGCAGACTAGCGGCACCTATTGAAAGGATTTAGACGTCCCTCGCGGTACCCGAGTCTAACACACACTTACACTTACAACTTTAACACTTTACACTCACAGTTACATTTAGGGAATCCCAAGCTAAGGTGGAACAGTATACGCCGAGGGCTGCATGGCTAAGGGGAAGCTTAGCTTTTAGTATGCGAACTCTGGATACCGGGCGACCTCCAGTTTCAATTAGCCTTACCTATGCATGCGGGGCTCTGCATGGGTGGACTTCTTTTTCCCTAGCTGATCGTGGGACCATTTATGGATACTCAACAATCAAAATTAACTGATACACACCTTGGAGGACTTTTAGGAGTGAACCTGGAGAGTGGGAGTTTGGAAAAGGAGGATACTGGCCGTTGAATCCATCAGTGTTGTATTGGAGCCGACTGTGGGGCTGCCAGGCAGTCCTACTGCGTCTGTTTCCATGGTAGTTATGTTTCTGGGGGATCTGCAAAGATGGACCTAGCAGACAACAGGGCTGTCAAAAACGTCCTTCAGGAGCGCAAAGACGCCGACTGCAGAGAGAAAAGGCAGCTCTTCCCCCCAAAAAGGATGAGAGTTGTTCAAGTCAACCTCCATCACAGTAAGGCGGCAACTGTTGTCTTACAGAGGATGCTTGAGCAAGGTGAAGCCGACCTTGCCTTGGTTTAAGCATCATGGGTGACGGGAGGCAGAATAGCAGGACTGACCATAGGCGGAGGTAAGTTAAATATGACCTATCAGCCACTAGGCCTAGGACCTGCATAGTTGTTAGGAATAATATTGAGATGCTTGTGTTGTCTTCCTTATGTTCCAGGGATTGTACTGCAGTTAGTACAGAGCTATGTATGGGAACTACGAGCAGAAGGGTTGTCATGACCTCTGCTTACTTCCCACACGAGGAAATGGATAGCTTCCCGCCCATCAGCTTTAGGAGGGTGGTAGAGCACTGTGGTAATGGAGCAGTTGAGCTGGTTGTTGGAGCGGAAGTCAACGCACATCACACGGTGTGGGGGAGCAGTAACACCAACTTTAGAGGTGAGCAGTTGCTTTCCTTTATTGTAGCTCATAATCTCTATATTGTCAATAAAGGTAATACATCTATCTTCGTAACGAAGGCTAGAAGTGAGGTTTTAGATCTTACTCTGGGGACCAAGGGCATGCATGCTTCATTGGGTATGGGGCGTGTGTCTAAAGAGCCGTCTATGTCGGATCATAGGCATATCGTCATGGATCTCGGGGTGATAAATAGATCAATAAATACTTATCGAAATCCTAGGAATACTAGATGGGGGGGGTCTATGAAGAAAAGCTTAGGGCTGACCTTAGGGATCTTAGGAGACCGATAAGTAATTGGCATGACTTAGAGTGTGCAGCTGGAAGACTGGCGGAGATAGTTGCGGATTCCTTTCATGAGAATTGTCCCCTTATGAAGACGGTTGCTGGGGTTAATGTTAAATGGTGGACCCAAGCACTTTCTGAGCAAAGGGGACAGGTTAGAAGGCTGTTCAATGCGGCCAAGTGCTGCGGTAAGTGGGAGGCCTATAGGCGGGCCCTGACCGAGTATAATAAGGCATTAAAAAGGGCGAGATGGGACTCAGGGGGGAAATTTTATGGGGAGGTCAGTTGTACTTCTCAGGGAGCACGACTTCACAAGGTCCTAGCCTTGGACCCTTTGAACCCTATGGGGACCCTTGTTGGTCCTAATGGGGAGTATACAACAACTGGGAAGGACACCTTGGAAGTCCTACTCAGGGAACACTTCCCTGACTGTGGTTAGGGATGTAGGAAGGGAGCGACTGCCTGATGTTCCCTATAGGAAGCCTAGTAGGGGAGATTGGAAAATCGCAAACCAAGTTGTGGACTTGGATAAGGTGAGATGGGCCATTAATACCTTTCACCCATTCGTCACCTAGTCCTGTTGGTATTTTTCCGTCACTATTGCAGCATGGAGGAGAGCCTATTGCTGTTATTCTGTACAGATTGTTATCAAGCCAGCATAGCCACTAGGTAAGTACCTCTGGGGTGGAAAGCGGCCCGTGTAGTCTTTATTCCTAAGCCGGGGCGAGCATCTTATGCTGACCCTAAGGCTTTTTAGGCCTATCAGTCTGACTTCGTTCTTTCTGAAGACATGAGAAATTGGTAGGGGTCATGATTCCTCTACATGTCAGTCAATATGCCTACCAATCAGGGAAAGGTTGTGAGAGTGCACTTCATAATTTGGTTCACAGATTGAAAGGAACTCTAAGAGACCAAAGAATACGTCCTCGGTGTCTTTCTAGATACTGAGATAGCTTTTGACAACGCTTCACATGCTTCAATGCTTCGTGCCCTATCAAGATGCGGGGTGGGTAATACCGTGGCTGGTGTGGCTGGGTGGGGGACATGTTGCATGGGAGGTCAGTTTTAGCTAAAGCTCTAGGAGAAGAAGTGGAGGTGGAGGTTGTCACGGGCTGTCCGCAGGGGGGGTGTTTTGTCCCCTCTCTTATGGAACCTAGCGGTGGACTCACTCCTGAATCGTCTCTCGTCAGAGGGATGCTATACCCAAGGATATGCCGACGATTTAGTGGTGCTAATCCAAGGAGGCATGGTAAAACAGTGGTAGATCTCATGAAGGGAGCCTTATCACTGGTGGAAACCTGGTGTAGTCAGGAGAATCTAGGGGTTAACCCCAGGAAAACTACTCTGGTTCCTTTTACTAGAATAAGGATTACCCTGCATTTAGGAGAACTCAAGCTCTTTGGGGAGACAATTTCAGTTGCAAACGAGGTGAAGTATCTAGGCTTGGTGTTGGACAATAAGTTAACCTGGAATGCTCATTTGGGGCGCATCATGGGGAAAGCCAATAAGTCTTTAATGACAGTTAGAAGAATGGTTGGCAAAACATGGGGACCTGGACTAGGAATGATGAAGTTTATCTATACTGGGATAATTATAAATATGGTGTGCTATGGTGATATGGTGTGGTGGACTAAAGTCGAGCAGAGGGGGGGGCCAGAGAGTCTCTGATTAAGTTGCAGAGGTTGACCTGCCTGCGTATGGCTGTCAACACCTGGCTGTATGGACACTGCGCCAACAGCAGCCATGGAGATCATTCTTGAATTTCCCCCTATTTACTTTTTTGTCATGGTAGAGGCACGTAAAGCAGCGTACAGACTGCAGGGTGGTGGTGGCTGGCGGCCCTCTACTTATGGACATGCTAGAATCACAGACAAGATCTTTGACCCAATATTGATGATGGGGACTCATCAGATGGTTAAACGGCACATAGTATCTAGACCCGTTGATGTCAACTTGGCCTTTGAGGGGAGAGATCGTGTGTTGGAAAAACCTGGAGACATAGTATGGTATACAGATGGCTCCAAGACAAAGTCAGGCCCTGGTGCTGGGGTGTATGGTCTGAGACCGGGGTTAAAGAAAGTAATTACCATGGGACAGCATACAACAGTATTTCAGGCTGAAGTGATGGCCATTAATGACTGTGTTCGGGAGAACTTGGATCCGGGCTTCAAGAAGGCACGTATTCATATTCATACCGATAGTCAGGCAGCAATAAAAACACTTGCGGGTCCTATAATACAGTCCAAGCTGGTCTGGGAGTGTTGGAAGAACCTTGACGTTCTGTCCCGGGATAACCGGGTAACTCCTCACTGGGTTCCGGGGCATAGGGAGTTGAGGGTAATGAGGAGGCAGACCGACTGGCTGGACTTGGATCTGCATCTGAGTTTATCGGACCTGAACCGGCTTTAGGGATTTCTCTATCGTTGGCCAAGTCCGCTATTAATGGGTGGATTACATGTTAACACCAGGTAAGATGGGACAACCTTCATGGGCATTCCCATAGTAAACGTCTCTTAAGCAAAGTTCCTTCTGGAGGAATCAAAGGGGCAACAGATGTCCTGGGCAGAGCACAACTCAGGAGGATCATGGGGCTCATAACAGGGCACTGTGGTCTGAGGGTGCAAATGAACAGGATATGTGTATACCAAGGAGAAACCGTGTGTAGATTGTGCAGGAAGGAGGAGGAAACTGCAGGTCACATAATTTATGATTGTGAGGCTCTTGCTAGTAGGAGGCTAGGGGTTTTTGGTTTCCAAGACCCTAGGGATCTTCAGCAGAGTGAGCTAGTCAGTGGGTTGTTGGAACTTATTAGGGAGACTAATCTTCTGAACTAGGTATTTTAAGAGGTAAGTTGCACAATAGGTCAGTCGATCGCATTGCCTGGGGTTGAACTATACTAAACTTAATCTTAACTTAAAGTAGAGCGCTACCTGAATCACCATCGCACGCCACCGTTCGAGAGAATCCTGACGTAGAGAATGAAGAACGTTTTCCGAGGCCCCGACACGTTGGTATAGAGAAACAAGAAGAATTCAGATTTTATTTGTTATAGACTAAGATTGAGAACTCATTTCTATGCTCACATGATTTCAGCGAGGACACCGAGGAAGTAATGTGGTCATCCTATGGCAGTGTACTTTCCATATTTCTTATTACAGGACAAGACATCTAGTAATTCTTCAACTTAAACTGAACTTCCAAGTCAACCACTTTTATGTGGATTCCGATCTCTGGCAAGAAATATAACTCCGTATTTATCCGCTAACATTTATACAGCCCGAGATAATTTATGTCCGAAGTGATTCTATTGAAGACATCTTGCCATTGTAAAAACGATTTACAACCTCGCGGAACCGCAGTTTTATTTCGAAGCCGAGGTAAGCCCATAAACGCCACGACGTTGCCCTGCGTCCCGCAGTTATTGTACCACATGTAATAAACTCTGGGCTTTCAGTCATCGTAATGTGGAATGCCCAATTATAACAGGATCGTTTTGTACAACAAATGGTACAACTCCTGGCAGGCTTAATGCCATTTTTTGGATAATTAACCTAAGCACCAAAGTTATTTTTGAAAAGAAAACTTCTTTTTAAAAGTGGGCACTTCTTTCGCACGACGAAAAAATATAAACTCGCGACAGCAGGAATGTCTATTACTAAACCAAAAATAAAATTCACTTATCATGTTTTTTCTTCCTGTTTATTTTAATTACGATAATTTGTTCGAAAAGAAAACCTAACTTAAAACGTATAGCTTATAAACTGTTAAATGAAATCAGCTGATCGTTACGAATTAATATGAAACAATTGATATTTTATTATACCTACCAGTATAAAAATTAAATTAACGAATCATTTCACATATTTACATCGGTCAAACGTGTTCGTAGTTTGCGCCTCACACGCGCAATGTCCCCGGTTCGATTCCGGGAGGAAAACAGGAAATTTTAATTATAATTAATTTGAGACTTGCGACGCGCAAAAAATACTGTTATATCAATATAAATTTGTGCTGTCGAATCACGCAAAATCCAACAATACAACCAGCCCTAAAACATGATACATGTTAAAAAAGCGTCATACTTTGCCACAATACTGTGGAAACCCTTGAAGTAAATTTAAAGATCTTCCAGTGAGCTGGTTTTTTTTAATTCACAACTTTTTCCATGATAATCAGCGTTCTGAATTTTTAAAAAATCTTTGAAATTACAAATCTGACGGCGGTCAGGGTTTATATTTGTATTTTCAACGACAACTGTTCAGGCCATTCCCCGAACTTGTTTAAAAAAGAAAAGCTAAGCCAAAATTATATAAAATGTGAATTCCGCAAACAACTGTAGCAACGCGTAGGCCGAAGTGTTTATGCGTGGCGCACAAATAACCCAAGCAACAAGCAACACGCCGTGGCTAGACGAAACAAAGCCGAGCGCAATGAGCGAGTCCGACCGTGCGGCACGTATTGTTGTTTAGTTGTGACACGTTCGCGTTTTGTGAACACAAAATAAGCTTTACTTCGCACATCAAGGCTAATGGAGTTATTGACTTTTGTTGAACTTGCAGTAGGCATGCTGCAGCCATTGGTCTTCCACACATTGTGCTCTGTGACTTCATCGAGGATTAATAAACATGCGTTTAAAAAAAAATGGATTGCCATTTTTAACATATATCATGTTTCAGGGCTGATTGTGATGTTGGATTTTGCGTTATATGAGTGCACAAATTTATGAGTGCACAAAATGAGTGCACAAATTTATATTGATACATAATAGTATATTTGCGAGTCGCAAGTCTCACATGAAATTAATTACAATTATTATTTCCTGTGTTTCCGCCCAGGATCGAACCCTGGGGTCAGACACACGTGATAACCACTACACTACAAAAACTAAGAAGTTTGACCGGTGTAAATATGCAAAATGAATAGTTAATTTAATTTTGATAGATATATTAAAATATCAGATGTCTTATATTAATCCATAACGATCAGCTGATTTCATTGAACAGCTGACAGACTATAATAAGTTTGAGGTTATATTATTTAAAACTAGCTATGTCAATATGTCGTCTTTTCGAACAAATTATCTTAATTAAAATAACAAAGGAAGAGAAAACATGATATACGATAATTTTTGGTTAAATAACAGTGATGTTGATATGCAGATGACAAAATAGTTACCGCGTTGGATAGTGAGAATCTAGAATAACTTCTCCTTGAACAGAAAGGAAGGAAGAAGGGATAAATACGCGTGCGCACGCACATCAGGGCACGACAGATATGACTGTAAACAAAGGGTAGACAAAATTTTTGATAAATTTTCAAAGTCGAAAGAAAAGAAAGTCTGACTTCGTTATCTGAAGTGAATTATCATTTAAAACCACGAAATCAGCGAACAAAATTTATAAAATGTATTTTCATTTCTTTATTTCATTATATTAATTTCTATATTTAATTTTACATATTCCATGTGACAGGAACTCTCCAAAATAAACCTAAGCGTACTACAATAAATACGTTTTTTAGATTTTATTACAAAGATTTAATTTATTACCCTAAAGCAGACCAAGAATGTATTTAGGTCAACATTGAATTATTATATATGTGGATGAAACTATCGAAAATTATAATATTTTAAGTTACGAAGATTATACTTGGTCAGTCCTCCCTCCCTTTTAAACTGGCCTGCATCCGTCTATGAACAACAGTGCCCTCTCAAGAGTCCCTTAGTTTTCCTTCGCAGGAACGTCATCGCAGCCCTGTGTTTCTCACCCGAATGGTGCCCTGTGAAGGGCTTTGCTTTTAGTTTTAATCAAAAGACCCTATGCTGCCGCTTCTATTCATTTTGCTCTTTCGCGTCCCCGATGAACGTTCATACATTCACTTACACCAGTCTGGATGGTTTTCCTGTTCTTCCTTCTGCCCAGAATCATTACTGTCCCGCCCACATCCTGGTAAAAAACTACTACAAACCATTGTTTCCTCCAATATAAATCCACACTGACATACTGTACAATTAAACCTCGCTAATTGTTTTAATGAAACATTCCGGACGTGGGACTGTTCTAATGTAAATCCAAGGAGTCGATGAGAGGAGGGGAGGTAATCCTTTAGCTTTTGTTCCCCAGAACCGGTTTACCTTACTCGGTGTAATTTTTTATCGCATCTTTAAACAAGACACTGTTTCTGTTCACGATAAACAGCTAATGTCTTATGTCTTGGATTTACTGCCAGCGACAATTGTTTGTGTTTTGGCTAAGTATCGCTTACTTTTGTCTGGTGACGGAACAGGACGATAAATGCGCTACGCATGGGGCGTACCCCGCGGCGCATGCGCATGTAGCGGCCGGCTTTATCTCCGATGCCAGTGATTAATTTTAAAAAAATCTGTCAAGGATCCGCCTCAACCCAGTATTAAAGGTACCAGCAGTAACTTACCCAAACGGACGCAGGAACAACATATCTTTTATCTACAATTTAGTACATTCGAATTATGATTCTTAATTTAAAACCCAAATATGAACTGATTTTTAAAAAAATACATATTTTTCAGTTTTTCCAACAAATCTGGAATCGGCTTTTTTAATAAAGCGGTCTAGGCTATTAAATTTGGCGCAGTGACTATATAAATATATAAAATCAAAAATTTTATAACACGTCTAAGAAAATCAAATTTTTCACATACTTTTAGACCAGAAATAAAAGATTCAAACTTACCCGGAAATTTGAAAAAAAACGTTTGTTCTGATATGTAGGCAAAAAAAAACGGTTAATTTCGATATTCACGAAACAGACAGAAAAATTTCTGTTATTGAACCAAAAATAAAAATCATGTATCATGTTGTTTTCTTCCTTTTTTTAAATTTTAATTACGGTTAAAACACAACAAATTAACACAGATATTTTTTAACAACACAACCTGAAACTTATTTTAGCCTATCGACTGTTCAATGAAATCAGCTGATCGTTACGAATTAATATAAAACAACTGATCTTATATAACTAACAAAATTAAATTAACGATTCATTTCATACACTTAAATCGGCAAAACGTCGATGTTTCCGTAGTGTAGTGGTTATCACGCGCTCCTCACACGCGCAATATACCCGGTTCGATCCCGGGCGGAAACAGTAAATTTTAATCATAATTAATTTAATACGGGACTTGCGACGTGCAAAATACACTGTTATAATAGGCCAATGTAAACACGCTCTTCGCGCCACGCGTGCCGCAGAGTCCAACACCGCGACCAGCCCTCAAACATAGCCTATGTATACGTGTTAGAAACAACACTTTTTACTTTTTTTAGTGGACCCGACAGATCGCGAACTTACTTTATAGGCTACTTGGCATTATAACAGACAAACTGGTGAAAAGTAAGTTAGAACAAATGAACGGCCATATTTGAACATTCTGGCAGTGTGAATTTGCAACTTGACCTAAGC
Source organism: Callitettix versicolor (assembly GCA_022606455.1). Lineage (NCBI taxonomy): Eukaryota > Metazoa > Arthropoda > Insecta > Hemiptera > Cercopidae > Callitettix > Callitettix versicolor. The sequence continues at coordinate 42,539,436 of CM040184.1, forward strand.
ATGCGGCGGTCGGGGTTCTTTGAGATAATTAGTGTTCACTGATGCTTTTTACTGGTCCAATAATTATACTAGTGACTGAAGTTATACCCAAACTGATGTTTTAAGAAAATGTAAACATACCTACATCGTATACAAATATAAAACACCAGTCTTGTACAATATATCCAACTGTTAATGCTGTAATAATTATGACGACCAGTCTGGGGCATTTAGTATAACCACATAATAATTTAAAATAAATAGCTTATTTTTAAACAAGATATATTTAAGTGTAAACGCTTTAAAAACTTTTATGCTAGGTGTGTCGGGGTATGTAGTATAATAGTAACTGATTTAAATATTCGTCAATGAATTTATTTATATACATTATTTTTAATAAATATATTTTAATGTAAAAAATATATTAAAGAAGTTTACCTCTAAAGAAGGGCCCGCCTAAAGAAGTTTACATTTCAAAAGTAAAATATTTTGTGTAAAGTAAAATATTGGGGAGGGAGGGAGAGAGAGAGAGAGAGAGAATCGAAAAACATTCTCATCCCCCCCTGCTACACGTTACGGATGACACTGCAAATACCCAGATGCGGATAGCGTACGAATACTTAAACAAGTATATTTATAGTCATGTATGCAGTGTCGCATAAACCACGACCGAGCCGGGGCCGGACCCCCGCCGCTCCATGGGTGGGGGGCTAATGGTTTTTTTTTCTTCTTTCCATTTGAAAAGAACACAGCATGACCAAAACGTGACATCGAGTTTTATTTCCCGAGCTCGTTAAAGTTGTCAGGAATATATTATGACGGCTGTGTAGTGACAAAACATCTCCGGAGACTTGAACGCTGCGACAAGCACGAAGTTCTGATCGAATCTTTACTTCTGAATACTCTCCCACGTACTTGGAGTTGTAACAGAAGGCTTCGTAATGGTGTTTGCTTTGGAATTAAAATACTAGTTATTCAAACAGACATGCGCGTGGGTGTTTGTTCTCTTGAGCATACGAAGTAAGATATTAAATAATGTATCAGCCGCATGATATGTGATCGGCTGATACATTAAAAATAATAATCAAATCGGGGAGTTACAGACAGAAGCGAAACTTTTGTTAATAATATTTTGTTTCCTTTAAATAAATAAATACGTGAATCTAGCTTAGATATTATTTACTGTAGTTATAGCAAAGATCAGCTGTTTATATTAATTCGTAACGATCAGCTGACTTCATTGAACAGCTGATATGTTATAATATTTTCAGGTTACGTAGTTAAAAACTAGCAATATTCAGAATAACTATTATAAACGATTATATTAATTTCGAATGTATTATAAACGGTTACAACGTGCACGTGTTCTTCAATAAAGGAAAAATATTGAAACCAAAGCAACACAACGTTTTCGTTTAATACGCGTGTACTGTTATCGAAAAGAAAGAAAAAAGAGACAGAAATAGAAATGAATTTAGTTTGCTCGTTTCCGTTTCATATTTCCGTTGCATTAAAAAGGTTCTGGACTCTCCCTCCGCCAAAGCTAACAATAAACGTTTCGCTTCAATAATCAGAAACATTCCCAAATAGAAATCGGTTAGTTTTTCACAAATTTTGCTGGTTTTTCCAATATTTGGAATAGTAAAACCCAATAATTCGTACTTCCTACGAGAAAAATAGGTTTTTGTTAGTCAAAAAGGGTTTAAAAAGGACTTTATAACTAATTGTTTTTAAAATTACACAAAGGTATAGAGGCAGGCTTTATAGGTCCATTCGTTTAGTCCCTTCTTATCCCCCCCCCAGATCTATTTTAACTCTTGCAGGAAGTATGCGTAAATACAGTTGTAAACATTTTACGAATAAAACAGTTGTATGTGCTGCATTCTGTGGTGAGTCTAATAAACTATCACGGTTAATCGGTTAATGAAAGTACGTTGATTAAATAAAACCTTTTATCATATGTGTGAATAAATACACGAGTAAGCATTAAGCATATCTGTCGTGCAGAACTGCCGGACTACAATTTAGTTTTATGATTTTTTATTTAACGAATCTACAGTTTATTTATATTACAGAATCAAATTTATAATGAACTAACTGAACGACCATCATGGTAAAATCCAGACCCTGGTGTTTGAAATAAGCTCCGATCCTGACCTCTAGATCTCTTCTTGAGGGGTTGTTATAAACCGATTTGTTTCAAACTTTACATAAAAATAGACTATAATAATAGCCTGGACAAGTCCGTCAACCGACAAAACAGTTTCAAAATGGCGATTCCAAAACTGTAAAAACTCGTAACTTTTTTGTATTAAATATTTTTTTAAATCTAATTTCACCATTGCAATCAGCATTAAAAACTACATACATTAGCGTTTAGAATTTTCATCTGTTGAAATTAAGAAATATCTGAAGGCGGTCAAGGTTCATTTTTTGTATATTCAATGCAGTTTGAAAGTTTCAAATACTAATACACACATTTAATGCTGATTATGATTGTGAAATGGGAATTTTAAAAATAATAAAACAATGAAAAATATTTTTGGAAATTCGCTTCCATCACATGAGCGAGACAGGTGGATGCAGCGATTATCGCTTATTAAAACACTTAAAACAACAGCGGTCATCTTAAGGTGAACATCCTGTATACAATGCAATGACAGTCTCCGCCATGTGGCCGTCCAAGTCCACGCATCGCACATGTAACCGTAACCTGATACTGTGAAACTCGAGATCAGTTTCGTGGTTTTTACCTGCCATAAAATCGGTCAAGAAGGGTATAAAACCCCGAGAATACTGTGCCTGCGGTAATTGAAAGCTTAATGGCATCGAGATATCGAATTGTTTATGGTGTCCTGAAACTGCGGGGTCTGGTTACCGGCGAGGCAGCCTGGCTGGACACATCCGTATCGGGACAGACTCAGTTATCATGCAGTGCTGCCAACTGGCGGGTTAGTCGCAGGATAATGAAAGTCTCACAGATATTCGCAAAAATTATCAAGAAAAAATACTTCACTTGTATTCCTCTTTTCAGTCCACTATAAGTGTTACATTTTGTGCACTCTGTAGCTCATTTTGTACTCAGAGTAATCTTTACATAAGATCTATGCTCCTGTCCCTCAGTCAGCTCATTTTTAGTTTAATTTTAACTTCTTCAAAATACAATTTTACTGCTTATTTTCATGCACAGAGTAGGTAGGTTTATGAACCTACTACAGAGCAAACTAGATGAACTAGCAAACTAGTAGGTAGGTTTATTGCTTGAGCCTAAATGAAATGACTGTTACTGGAACTCACTACGATAATTACGAAAAATACAGTTTTTAATCAAATTTCAACAAAATTGAATTTTTAAGGGTTGAGGGAGTGTTTGAAGGTCAAGGGTCCCTATGGGGAAATTGCAAGACGACCAACATCACCGCTAAAGATCGCGAACAAAGATATAATTTTCTCTTTTCGCTTTTAAGATATAATCTGAGAAAATTGCGATTTTTGGGAAGGAGTGGGTGTACAGGATCTGCCACCTCTGTTAAACCCCAAACAACCCCTGTGATGTTGGAAGGTATATGAAATATATATATATATATATATATATATATATATATATATATATATATATATATATATATATATATATATATATATATATATATTTGTGTGTGTGTGTTTGGGCTAATGCAGACGATGGGATGATTTATAGCGTATGAAAATGCCAAGCCCACACCGGGAATCGAACCGCGTTTGTAATTCAGAACCACAATTACTATGTTCAGTAAGAAAATAAAATATATATATATGTTTGTTATGTCGAAATACATTTTTCTGCCATAAAATTAATTGTTAAAGCACCTCAACTTTCACCGTATAAGCCGTACAAATCACGCAGGTAATTACACCTAAGTTGCTCATTGTCATTCACACAGCCACTCTCGGCAAGTTATATCGGTGCTGCATATTTATATGGCAGTGCTACAGCTAGCACTGTCATACTGTGCTACCTGGAGCACATTTTAATGACATATCACAGGAAGTGGACAATATACTACCAGAGCGTGACCTGACAGGTGACAGTGACAAGTATTCTGTAAGTCTTGCCAACATACAGGCTGTACTCTTAACATAATTCACACGTTACAAACCCTAACCGCCGTCAGGTTTTTTAATGCCGGATTTCTGTTAGAAAGTAAGCTATATGAGCGGTCATCATGGTAGAACCCAGACCCGGGACTGAAACGAGCGCTATCCTGATCTCTAGTTCACTTTTTGAGGGGCCGTTAAAATGTGTGTGTGTGTGTGTGTGTGTGTGTGTGTGTGTGTGTGTGTGTGTGTGTGTGTGTGTGTTTTAGCAAGCTCAAGTTCTTGTTTTTAGATCAATTTGATTCCAACTCGGCACAAAAATCTATTCTGTTCAACATGAACAAGTTCTTTCGCCAACAGTTTCAAAATGGCGACCATTTCGAATCTTTAAAAATTATTACTTTTTTCGGTTAGTTTCCGAAATAATTTAGCTAGTCTAAAAGCTACTGTATAGAAAAAATTTGTTAAAGTTGTCTAAAAATTAGTTTTTGTAGTCACAGGGATAACCAGAGGGAGGCTTTGGGGATTGTAACTCACCCCATTGATACACAAATTGAATATTTTCAACACATTTTCTAATATTCCAAACACAGTTATGTTTTTACGTCATTATTTGTCTCGCAACAAACCCCAAACCCACTGATAAAGCAACTACTGAACTGCTGCACTATTGTATTATTAACGTTTGTATTGTACATGCTTAGTGAAATGTACTGGGCTTCTTCATTGTAATTATAACATCAGGCAAAAACACTGATATTCAGTAAAATGTTTTATTTTGTAAGCCTAGTTGAAAAAACGTAACTTTTAAGGTTGTGTAAATAACCTAAAAGTATTTTTAAAACATTCTTATGTCTTACTAATTACTCAAATTACAGACGTTTTCTTCTAAAAAAACATAAGAATAAAGTGTCCTCAAGGGTTAAAATTAAGTTTGGAAAAGTTTCCAGTGGAGGACGATACTGGTAATCCCCTCCATCTGACCATCCTATATACGCCTATGTTTGTAGTAACAAATTTCCAAATTTTCTCGGGGGAAAACCACCTTTTTGCCTAACCAACGAGTTCTCTCCTTCCCAAACCAGCAAGTCTCTTGTCCAGGTTTCACTCTATGGAAATATGGCTAATTTTAGTGGATCTCGCCTTTTAAAAAAATGGTTTTACTTTGCAAAAGGTAATAACATGGGTCATCTAGCTAAAAATCTAACTTAAAATTTCAACAGATCGGAAACTCGGTCACTTATTCCCGCTAATCTACATCAATGAAATAGAAAACCACTTTTCTTCTCCAAACTTCTCTTACAGCCTGCGGGCAAAAATTCCAGTCTCCAAAGAAAGACTTTCAGGTCAGTTTACATTCTGCGCTACACAATGCAGGAACTATTTATTTAACGAACGATCTATTCAACCGTTGCCATTGGGTTACGCGTATAATTTAAAAGTCAAAATATGCTTTGTACAAGCTGGGACGGCTGGTGGGGCATCGGCAGGAAGAAAGGACAAAAGCGAGGTGTCGTGTGTTGTGAGACCCTCGTCACACAGCTGCTCTCGCATCTACCTGTACTTCTTTCTTTGCATCCCCTTCCTTCTCACCACTTCCTTAACTGCCACCGCAAGTTTTCAATTCGCGTTCAATTACACGCTGCAAACAGGACCGAAGTTGTTGTGACAGGCGGTTCAATACCGGGGAAATCCAGTCAGGACATATCGAGCAAGAAATACGATCCTGAAGGGGGTCCGATCCAGGACGATTTGTTCGGAAATTGATTTTAAAACGGACAAAGTGTTCTGCAACCCGACACGGGAATTTTGGTGAACAGCTGCCCGACAAATCGCTTCGAAATATCGACAAATGTTTGTGGAACAAAAGTTTTAATATTTCCTTCTAATATTCTATAAATTAATCGCGGCACGCAGCTGTCTCGCTGACGCGACGGAAGAAGGAATTTCCAAAAGTAATTTCTCTAGTCCTACTCCCTCTTCGAAAATCCGATTTCCCCGATATAAACAGCATTAAAAACTTCATACACTAGCAATTCAAATTTTCCAATTGTACTGAAAACAAGAAAATAAACCCTGACCGCCGTCGAATTAAACTTCTTAATTTCACCGCGTTTTGAAAGTTCTAAACGCTGATTACGGTGGTGGCTAATAGTTTTCAAAATACTTTTAGACGAAACGATGTGATTTTTTTCAAAGATTTGAAATATTGGACGTTTCGGAAATGTGGAACGATTTTTTTCATGGTTAACGAACTTGTCCCAGCTGTTAAAAAATCGATTTTTGAGCCAACATTGCGCATGTACGCGTGCTAAAACACACACACCCGCGAGCACACACACACACGCGCACGCACGAGTGTTGGTCTTTTTAAGCGTCAGAACAGTTCTACGCTTGTCTGTCCATCCGTCATACACCGGCCCAAAGTCGGTCACAGATAACCTCCCAGCCTAGATGATCTAATTAACTTCAAACGGACTATTAAAACGTCCGTTTATTAATTAATTTCGATTTATGCGTTTCGTTATCAATTCAATTATATTTGGTTGCAGAACTGCAAACGTTAAATTAGTTTTAACTGAACTTTGTTCCAGTCTGAATTGTTCAGTCTTATCAGTAAATACGACTTGAATTATCATTAACTAAAAATGGCAAAATAGCAACTTCAACTTTCTGTATTCATTTAATGAGTTCTATTTACAGCTGATAATGCACTGTCTCTTATTAGCGGAGTGTAAGACACAGACCCAGTGTTGAAATGAGCACCAATCCTAACCTCAAAACAAGTGTCGGAAAATTGTGTGTGCGTGCGCGCGCGCGCGTTTTAGCACGCGTACATGCGCAATTCTGGTCCGATTTTGCACAAAAATCGAATACGGTAATAGCGCGGACAAGTTCGTTAAAAACAAAATTCGTTCAAACAGTTTCAAAATGGCAGTAATTTCAAATATATAAAAATCGAAACGGTTTCCCTTAAAACTTTGTGAAAATACGATTTTACACCAACGTAATCAGCGTTAAAAAATGCATAAATTAGCGTTTTCAATTTTCAAAATTCGATGAAATGAAAAAATTTTAATTTTCCGGGCGTCTGATTTTTTTTCGATACAATTTGAACGTTTAAAATGCAAAATGGTAAAATCAGAATTTTAAAAAAATTCAAAATATAACCAACCTCTTCTCTCTCTCTCTCTCTCTCTCTCTATATATATATATATATATATATATATATATATATATATATATATATATATATATATACATATATATATATATATATATATATTATATATATATATATATATATATATATATATACACATAAAAACTTGTATGCAATAACAAAAATATGGAAAAACGTTTATAAAATCTGTGATTTAGTTTTGAAGCCCACCAATAGAAGCGCTAGTGGCTACCTGCGCAGGTGTTATGTAAATCCTTGCTTAGTTTCAAAACAAATACTTTCTTATCTGAGTCGTAATCTTTATAATTTATTAAAACTACCACCTGCATCCCCTAAACTCAAAACACGGCAATGGGGGAAATCTAAATGCATTATTCGTCATAAAGGGTTTAACAATGTTTTTTAGTAGTGTCACACAATATAAGCGAAGAAATATTAGTAATTCATTTTAATATGGAAATGAATTTCTAATATTTTTAAAATCCTACCATCATTTGAAAATCTGATTTCACCATCGTAACCAGCATTAAAATCTGTATATATTAAGTATTTTAAATTTACAAATTACATTGAAAATCGAAAATAAACCCTGACCGCCGTCAAATATAGGCATATATTTTTTAATTTCAACTATGGAGAAAATTTTAGGATTCGAGAAGAAGAACAGCATTGATACAAATCGAGAACATCTCTTTTCATTCTGATAACATCACTGAATTGAGAAAAAACAGTAGTTTTTTAGAGAGTGGAGTGTAGGGGATGGATTCGCCATTCTGCAGGAAACACTGAAGAGTGTACGCAATTTTGGCCGAACACACCGACCGATTGTTTTGAAATTTGGTACGAAGGTACTGCACAAAACCTAAAGACTTACGTATAAGATTTTTTCCTACTCACTTCCTTTTCAAAATGTAGGCCTTCGATTTAAAATGAATGTCAGCAGTTTTTGTCGAACACAATAACCGATTGTTTTGAAATTTGGTATGGATGTACCTTGTATAAAGCCCGTATACGTATGTACAAGATTTTCCCCCATTCACTTCCGTTTCAAGATGTCGGCCTATGATTTACAATGACGAGTGTACGCAGTTTTGGCCAAACGCATTGACTGATTGTTTTCAAAATGTGGTACAAAAGTACTTAGTATAAAGCCCGAACGACCTACGTGTAAAATTTTTCCCATTCACTTTCGTTTCAAGATGGCGGTTGATAGTGTAGTTCCTATCTACTGACTGTAATACTGGCTGAACGCAAGACTTATTACAATTTTGACTGCTCTATGGAAAAAATGCATCAAATTTGCAATAAAGTTGGCCCAGTAACATTTTTCGTAAATATTACGGTAACAGATTAAATTAGCGGAGCGGAGATTAGTTGCGAGCGCTGTCACAGAGCGATATGTAGTATATTATTTAAAAATATACTGCGGGGTAAAAATATACTGCTGTTCTTCTGCATATACTGGTATGCAGACTCGTTCGAAATTTTTCAGAAAAAAAGTTGACAACCCTGATACATCACTGCGTGTAAACAAGCAATGATAAATTAACAAAAAACATACGTAGGGAACGGAATGAATCACCCATTTGTCATGCTTCAGGCCTCAGTTAGCCACACACTAGGTTTTCATTTAATTAAACAGAAGTGTGTTATTAATTAAGCCGTATTATCGCTAACCACAGCACCACGATCGTAGTCATTGCCGCGTCACGTGTCCATTGTTCACCCCTACACACTCACGCTTAGCGTGACTGCGTGACGCAACATCGTAAATCCATATTTGTTGTCACTTGGATCAATGCTGGTGTGCAGTGATGGGTTTCTTTTAAACCGGAGATAATTGTGAAAACCTAAAGGGGTCAATGAACTTATCCAATTATAGTACACCAGTTATCTTAGTATATAAGTCATTTTATTCAAGGCAACAGCTATAATGATTTCGATAATGTTGGAATATACCACTTTCAAGCTCATACAAATATGTGATTGTCATCTTTGGAAAAATTCGTTTATTGAAAATAACAAAAAAATTTCGTTATTGAACCAAAAATAAAAATCATGTATCATGTTTTCCATTCTTTTTATTTTAATTACGATAATTTGTTCGAAAACACGACAAATTAATACAACCTAAAACTTATAACCTATCAGCTGTTCAATGAAACCAGCTGATCGTTACGAATTAATATAAACGACAAATTAACATAGCTAGTTTTTAACAACATAACCTGAAACATATTATAGCCTATCAACTGTTCAATGAAATCAGCTGATCGTTACGAACTGATAAAAACGACAAATTAACATGACAATTTTTTAACAACATAACCTAAAACGTATTATAACTTAATCAACTGTTCAATGAAATTATCTGATCGTTACGAATTAATATAAAACTCATCTTTTAATATAACTACCAAAGTTAAATTAACAATTCATTTCATATATACATCGGTCAAATTTCTTCGTAGTTTCCCTAGTGTAGTGGTTATCAAGCACGCCTCAGCCCTTGAACACGATATACGTTAAGAAGAAGGCTTAAACGATGTGTTATCGACTTCATGTGGTTTATAAGCCCTAGACGCTTCCTAGAACTGCTACCTAACCAACCTAAGCCAGGCTGGGCAAGGCAGTGGCCTGTCGCCGGGAATTAACGAGCTCACCAAAACCAAAGTACAAGCATGGACTGTTCGACATGGACTGTTGTTAATGATACAACCGAACTGTCATTATTTTCAGGAGAGTCCTTTGTTGGGCGCCGCCGTCCAAGGCTCGCGATATTCAAATTTCCAAACAAGTCGGACTGGTCGGCTTGCGCATAATATATGCTTAGCCAATCCCTTGTCAAAACACACTAATATTTCTTATGCTAATTCTTATTGGCGGGTTCTGTCCGGCCTGGACGCTAGGTAACACTTTTAATTGGCATAAGCTTACAAAATACTGTACCTCGTAACTAGCGTACATAGTATAGGCGTATCCACACGTATTGTTAGCAAATTTCATTGGAAAATGAGCTATTATAGCGGCCATCATGGTAAGACTTGGACCTGGAGGACCTTGAAATGAGCTCCGATCCTGATCCCTAGTTCATTTTCTGAATATTGTGTGTGTGTGTGTGTGTGCGTGTGTGCGCGCGCGCGCGTGCGTTTTAGCACATTCGAGTTCACAATTTTAGTCCGATTTGATTAAAATCTGTCACCAAAAATCGATTTTGATAACAACTTGAATAAATCCCTCACCTAACAAAATTCGTTAAACAGTTTCAAAATGGCGGCCATTTCAAACCTTTAAAAACTCAGCGTTTTTGATTTAAAATTTCTCTGAAAATGTTAATTTACCGTTGCAGCATAAATTTATTATCTATTATATTATTTATATTACATAATTATTTATTGCATTATTTACCAAAGTAATTTTAGCGTTTTGAATTTTTTAAAACCTTATAAAATGAGAAAATATACTCTGTGTGCGTGTGTGTGTGTGTGTTTGTGAAACATTCGGTACGAAGGTACCTTGTACAGAGCCCGAACGTCGTATGTGTAAGATTTTCCCATTCTCTTCCGTTTCAAAATGGCACTGATGTAACACTGGTTAAACGGATCGTCGTATCACAATTTCGAGCGCTTCATAGAGAAAGGGCTCACAGTTTCCAATAAAGTTGGCCCAGTAACATGTTTCGTAAATATTACGGTTACCGGTTAATTGGTTGAAAGACTGCGAGCGCGTTATCGTGGAGGCCACGCAAGTAAGAATAGCGAGGTGTAGGCTTACTGCCCTCGTGTACACGGTGCATGATTGCACGACAGGATGTTAGATAACATGATCATGTATAATCTGTAGTATAAACACAGATGGAAGCATGTAAACAAATTCTACCTTTCAATTATCAGTAATCTGAAGCCCAAACCATTTACGCCCAGACTGGTGTTCAATAAAATCGACTGCACAACGAACTGATCGGCATCTCCTAACTTCGGTATTTCCAGTTCTCACAAACGACCGTAATAAAATCTATTTAGAATACCTAAACCCGTGGCGGTGATTGGACGTATAACAGTTGGTGGTTCGGTTTTATGGAAATGATTTATATTCTGTTTTATCTTGTTTTCTTATTGGACAGTTAAAACAGCGAGGGGTCGCTCGTATATCTGAAGAACAAGGGTAATAAACTAACCGAAACGCTCAAAACAAACAAAAATACATTACATAAACTTTGTCGTACTTAATTATTGAAACATTGCTTGACTTTCGTGCGGTAATCAGTCAGTTTTTAATGCGGCTCGTTCAGAAATCCGTTGGTGTTATTTGTTATTAAAAAAAAGACAAATTATAACCGTACGTCAACAACCCCTAGTGTGTCAAGTAAACGACAAACATGAAATTCGGCCAGTTTCCCGAGATCAAAAAGCGTTTTTCCTGCTTTTTACAAGAAAGACATAAGCACACACAAATTTTTGGGGAGATAATGCGAGAGAAACGCAAGCACACACCAATTTCTGGAGACAATGCAAGAAAACAAAAGCACACGACAATTTCTGGGGAGATAATTCGAGAGAAACGCAAACAAACACCAAATTTGGAGAAGATAATGCGAAAGAAACACAAGCACACACCAATTTCTGGGGAGACAATGCGAGAGAAAGCAAAGGTTTTTTTGTACAAAAACAATGGACAAAAATGATAGACAGTTACTCGATACATTTAAAAAAAGTTACGGAATCCGTTTTTTGTCTATTTCTGGTGAAAAACTATGATGCTATGTTAATATTGTTGCTCCGTACATACAGACGTTTAAGGGGGGATCACTGCACAAAAATATTACTTTTTGACATGTTTTTATTGCTTGTATAATAGCCTATTTTTTTCTGTTTAAAGTGATGTATAACACATAAATTTAAACATTTTATACCCATTTTATTTACATTTGAATGAGACCATGTTCTTGGTTTTCCAGCTAAAATCTCTGTCTCTCTGGCGTGTAATCTTTCTTAACTGCTCCTGCAATAAAACCTCTTGTTATAGTATACACGATTTGTATTTTGTAATATTATTATTATATGTAGTGTTGGTTAACCTCATACCACATTTCTATAATTCATTTAGTGTTTTTTTTTTAATCAGGTGTTAGCTTGTTTTGGTTTGTGTTTATTACAATTTTTAGCATTGTTTTAATTTTTGCTTTACATCCTGTGAAGCTATAATTGTGTATAATTTAGTGTTTATAATTAGTGTAAACTAGTGTTTATAATTAGTGGCGGTATCATGACTAGAACTACCAAAATATTCAGAAATGGAAATACCACGGCAAAATAATTGCTCAAAGTAGGGTTATAAACATATCTTCAAGTTCTGAATCTAGACCGAGGCTAACAGTTCCTCCTGGGTCTACCGGTTCCTCAACCCTTGACAGTTATAGTGAATTCAATAATGATGAATCTGAATACACTGTAGTTCTGAATACACTGTAGTTAAAAAAATTAGAGGATAAATTTGAAGAAGAAGAGTGAAAAGAACCTTCCTATGCAGCAGGACTGTATTGAATGTAGTAACTCTATTTTGTAATACGTAATAAGTTTTTTGGCGTTTCCCGAAAGTTGCCTTTTTTAATACAAATGCCCCGTTATCTTAGGAACTATCAGAGGGAACTACTTTAAATTTTTTGCGTGTGCTTATTACACTTACCTACATAACTGGACAGTCAAATATTGTTATTAAAATATATAGTTTATTAAAAACAAAAATATAGTTTTTTTTCAAATTTAAAACAAGTTTTTTTAAATCACAATTTTTTTTAATTTGCAAAGAAACGTAAGGCTATTTTAGAGTTTCAAGAAAAGTAAAAAGACATATATTTTCAGAAGACAAAAAACAGAAGAAGTAAGATATCTTTATTAGTTCCTCAGAAAACGGGACATATGTTAACATGGGGGAAGAAACAGTAAATAATTTAAGTTTATGTCCAAATGAAGTTTACAGTAAGGACGGAAGAAGTTTATTTTGGCGGATCCTTCCACAAAAAACTTTCATTCATGTGTTCTGCATAATGTAATGTACGAAATTTTAATGTTTTCACTGTGATTTTAAGAGATTTTCAGTTTGTTTTACGTGATTTTCCAATAAAATTAAATTTTAAACTCAGTTAACACATATATTATTTCTTGTTTCAACATTCCTTTTTCTCAGCACATAAGTTACTATTCGTACAGGCATAAATCAGGTATCTTTAGCTCAGCACATAAGTTAGTATTCGTACAGGCATAAATCAGGTATCTTTAGCTCAGCACAGAAGTTAGTATTCGTACAGGCATAAATCAGGTATCTTTAGCTCAGCACAGAAGTTACTATTCGTACAGGCATAAATCAGGTATCTTTAGCTCAGCACAGAAGTTACTATTCGTACAGGCATAAATCAGGTATCTTTAGCTCAGCACGTAAGTTACTATTCCTACAGGCATAAATCAGGTATCTTTAGCTCAGCACAGAAGTTACTATTCGTACAGGCACAAATCAGGTATCTTTAGCTCTGCACATAAGTTACTATTCGTACAGGCATAAATCAGGTATCTTTAGCTCAGCACAGAAGTTACTATTCGTACAGGCATAAATCAGGTATCTTTAGCTCAGCACAGAAGTTACTATTCGTACAGGCATAAATCAGGTATCTTTAGCTCAGCACATAAGTTACTATTCGTACAGGCATAAATCAGGTATCTTTAGCTCAGCACAGAAGTTACTATTCGTACAGGCATAAATCAGGTATCTTTAGCTCTGCACAGAAGTTACTATTCGTACAGGCATAAATCAGGTATCTTTAGCTCAGCACAGAAGTTACTATTCGTACAGGCATAAATGCGGTATCTTTAGCTCAGCACAGAAGTTACTATTCGTACAGGCATAAATCAGGTATCTTTAGCTCAGCACAGAAGTTACTATTCCTACAGGCATAAATCAGGTATCTTTAGCTCAGCACAGAAGTTACTATTCGTACAGGCACAAATCAGGTATCTTTAGCTCAGCACAGAAGTTACTACTATTCGTACAGGCATAAATCAGGTATCTTTAGCTCAGCACAGAAGTTACTATTCGTACAGGCACAAATCAGGTATCTTTAGCTCAGCACAGAAGTTACTATTCGTACAGGTACAAATCAGGTATCTTTAGCTCTGCACATAAGTTACTATTCGCACAGGCATAAATCAGGTATCTTTAGCTCAGCACAGAAGTTACTATTCGTACAGGCATAAATCAGGTATCTTTAGCTCAGCACAGAAGTTACTATTCGTTCAGGCACAAATCAGGTATCTTTAGAAAGAGTTTTAACCTGCTTCTGTCTTCGCAAAACGATTTTGTGCTAAAACTTACTGTTTGTGAAAATTTTTAAAAGACACTTTTCACTGTCGTAGGGAAAAGGGCATACGCATGCGCGACGTCACAAATCAGACAATATTTTGTATATTTTACGAAGCTAACTTATTAATCACAAGTAGACGATCCAATTACAAATGCAACTTTTTTGCATAACGTTCTTAGAACAATTTCAATATTTACATAAAAGTCATTAAACTTATAGGTTATGTAGCCTTATTAACAGTCCCGTCATACAAGCCGGGACTAGCATTTCGAATACCAAACATATGTTTTGGACACTGTTTTTACACAAATATATTTGTGATTTCTCCTACCATAGTGCATTTATCTAGTGTTAATACGGACATCATAAAATACGAAGTACAATTAGAATGTCAAAATACAGTCAGATATTATTGTAGACTTGAAAGTACAGTTTGAGGTTATTATAGACTTTGTGATGTACCAGATAAGAAGCAAACATAATGTTCTAACATTTCGCATTTATTTACTTATTTGTATTTGAATATTACGATTTCTCGTTACACCTCTCTTTAACAACAGGTCAAGGTAAATATTACGATCGATGACGGTCATAAATGTTTGCTTATTATTTCAAACCTATCGCTTTTCGATTTATTTCTAAACATGTTTTCCCTTTCTTCCAACTACCGCCCTCAACCCAACGACTAGTCTTATTCAAAAGGCTGGGTTTACTTAAAACTTTCACAGTGCGAAATTTCGTACGGGCCGCCCCTGATTACAACAAAAGTGTTTGTATTGTAATTACTTCTCTTCAATTTACTGATTTACTGTCATTTTTCTGCCTTTCCAATAATCCGTCCTCTTCGGTAATCCGGCAATATACGCCGGATTAGCGAGAGTCTACAATAATTAAAACTTGTACTAACGCATTACAGTGCGCAAAAACAGGTGTTCCTGAACACGTACAGCGTTGAAACGTTCAACCGGCATCTTTTGTTGGCATTTTTCTCAATAAGCCTGCGTTATCAGTTAACAGAGCGAGATAAGCCTTTTAGTGCTTACTGCTCAGTTTGCAAATCTCAGGTGACTGATAACAAGACTCAAGACTAAACAAAACAAAGATAACACACAACCAGTGTCAGTTGTCATGACAAAGCTTGTAATCCGCATAGCCTTCAGTACCAAAGACAATGCTACTTGTAAGCCCGAGATCAATCTGTCAAAACTGTAATAAATCAGTATTTATGGGCACTGTCGGTCGGTTATCAATCAGTTCTTAAGACCCCACTGCACAGTAACTACGCTATTTGTTAAAATAAAATTATGTTTCTTATCAAACGCAAAAAAATATATAAAAAAATGTAAAAAACTGACCACATTCCCACATACAAGACCATTGAAAATGAGACAGCAATCATAAATTGGTGATTTTCTAATCGATAATGAACCATTGGAGCAGCCTCATGGTAGAGAACAATCCTGACCTCTAGATCAATTTTTGTTGGGTCGTTAAAATGTTTGTTTGTGTGTGTGTGTGTGTGTGTGTGTGTGTGTGTGTGTGTGTGTGTGTGTGTGTGTGTGTGTGTGTGTGTGTGTGTGTGTGTGTGTGTGTGTGTTTAGCACGATCACGTTCGCAATATTAGTCCGATTCGACTCAAAACTTATCAGAAAAATCGATTTCAACAACAGACTGGACAAGTTCGGTAAACAGTAAAATTCGTTCAACAGTTTCAAAATGGCGGACATTTAATAAATCCTAACTTTTTTCTCTAGAACACTTTTAAAAATCTGATTTCACCGTCATAATCAGCGTTAAAAAAACTGCATCCAAATGCCTTTAGAATCTTCAAAATACATTCGAATTAAGAAATTTAATATGACAGCGATCGGGGTTTATTTTTTTTATTTACGATGCAATTTGAAAGTTTGGAATGCTAATAACTGCAGGCTTTAATGATGTTAAAATCAGAGTTTTTAAAAAAAGCTAAGATAAAACAAATTACTTTTCGTTGTTATGACATATTTGTTACGTTAAGAAGACATATTTTTTATGTTAAGAAATAACGATCAATTAACATTAATCTTACAGGGAATAGATTCAATATGGCCGACAGGGACTAAGGACTATTAACGTAATAAGGTAACGTGCAATCAGCGAATGTATTAATCAGAGAATGTGTGTAGGCCTATACTGTATGGGTACGGAGCGAAGCGTGATTATTAAATAAAAAACGAGTGGATCGTGTTTGCACGGGAACTGTCCGTGACTCGATCATTTAGCCGGCCTACAATGAAATACTGTATTTCTTCAGGTCAAATAAACCTAACCTGTTTAAAAGCTTAATAACGTGATATCACACGAAATTATTACAACAATCCAATTTGTTTTCCGCTAAATATTCAAAGTTGTTTATAAAAACATTTCAAAACACTAATTAGGCCTACCACTGTTCAATGATTTATACCTATACTAGTTTTGTGTAGTCTGATCCTTTCTAGTTGTTATAAACTAAACCGTGTTTTTAGTGAATTTATGAGCCACTGGAGCAGCCATCATGGTACACCCAGATCCTGACCTCCAGATAGATATATAGGTATATAGGTATATATCGTTCACAATTTCAGTCCGATTTGATTCAAACTTGACATGAAAATCGATTTTGTTAATAGCTTCGGCAAGTTCGTTAACCAGCAAAATTAGTTCAACAGTTTAAAAATGGCGGCCAATTTAAATCTTACAAAAAACTAAGTTTTATGCTTACAATTTTTTTAACCGTCATAATCAACGTTAAAATCCTATAAACATGACTATTCAATTTTCAAAATCCGTTGAAATTAGGAAATCGAAAATGACGGCGGTCAGGGTTCATTTTCGCATTTTCAATGTAATTTAATAGTGTCAAATTCTGCGTCAATTTTAATGCGTGGAATCAAAATATCGAAAAGGATAAGTTTACAAAATTACTTCCATCACGTCAGGGAAACAGCTGCTTTTTGGCATGAGCACTGAATCCTCAGCTACCCCCAATTCGTACAACAGAATGATGCAGGACCCGTATACTGGCACGGTACCAAGTGACACGGACGCAGTGACTAAGTGACTAGTGACCGGATAGGCCTAAGATTCACACGATTTTAAATCAAAATGTCTGCCGCAGGTCGACGACACGCCAAGCCTACAATAGCAACAGAACGTGAGAATGCAGTGAAAATTGCATATAGTTGTTACAGAATTAGTTCCAGCCGAGCGAAAGGACAAAGGAAGGGATAATCAGCTGACAGTGTGTGTGCTACTTGCTACTTGAGTAGACTAGCCTACATAAAGTATGTCCGCAAAACTATTATGTAACATTCAAATACTCTACAGCCTGGTTGCCATTAGGTCAGACTACAAGGCAAATTCTTGCAAGAACATACCACTCGCAACAGCTGTCTCGCTGACGTGATGGAAGCAGATTCCCCGAAGTATTTTTCTTTACCTTCTTCTTAAACTTCGATTTCACCATCGCGTAATCAATATTAAAAATTCGAAAATGAACCCTGATCGCCCTTAAATTATATTTCTTAAAATAATTTAAAACTGCAGTTCTTAAAAGTAAATGCGTTGTGAAATCAGGTTATAAACAAAGAAATTTAAGACCGAAAAGACCAATGCTTTAAACGACCGTCATTTTGAATCTGCTGGTTAACGAACTTGTCCAAAATCAATTCCTGTGCCAAGTTTGGAAAAAATCGGACACATTTTCGGGAGCAAATTAAAAAAACTGCTCTATATGTGAAAAAACCGTGATTCTTCCATAACCAACATTAAAATCTGCATATATTAGCGCTGTAAACTTTTAAATTGGATTGAAAATACAAAAAAAATCACGACCGCCATTAAATTGAATTTCTTAAATTCAACCTGTTTTGAAAATTAAAAAAATGCTAATTTATGCGGTTTTTAACGCCGATCGCGATGGTGAAATTGGATTTTAAAAAAAAATAACGCAAAAACGTACGAATTTTCGAAGATTATAAATGGCCGCCATTTTGAAACTGTTGAATGGTTTCAATTTAAACGACTTATTTCAACACTTTAAACTGTATAACCGTTTACGGGATTTTCAATTAAGGCGGAGGCAGCTGAAGTGACTTATGCCTTCCACAGCGGAAGCAGCTTATGGACTTAGTTGATCCCACCGTACCTCCAACCCATACTACTCTCTCATCTACTCAAGGCGCGCGCGTACACGTACACACACACACACACACACACACACACACACACACACACACACACACACACACACACACACACACACACACACACACACACACACACACACACACACACACACACACACACACACACACACACACACACACACACACACACACACACACACACACACACACACACACACACACACACACACACACACACACACACACACACACACACACACACACACACACACACTACACACACACACACACACACACACACACACACACACACACACACACACACACACACACACACACACACACACACACACACACACACACACAACACAAACACACACACACCTAACTAAAGTGACACATCCACACACACATAGAGTGTACACACACACACACACACACACACATATATTGTTATTTTAAGGCGACACACACACACACATTGAGGCTATTATAGCTCTCTAAAGAATGTGTAACTGTGAGTGTAAAGTGTTAAAGTCCTAATGATATATGTTGTTGTGTGTTAGACTCATTGAGGCTACCGAGAGGTGTGAGTCTAAATCCTAAGTCGTAAGTGTATAGGTGCAGCTAGTCTGCAAATCCTCCTGCACGGGGGCCTAATGATGTATCAAAAAGGGAACCCTGTGAGATCTGGCGACCTCCCAGTAGCCTTACTTGCAGGGCTTTGTATGGACGGACCTCATTTCCTTAACTATCCGTAACTACTTGTAGGTGTTTTCATAAGTACGAATATAAAATAAAATGAGCCGGCTCTCACAGCACGATAAAAACGTTGGCCAAATGGAGCAGAACCTCCGTAATGAGGATCAAGAGAAAGGAAAACTGAAAAGGAGCAGAGCGAGCATGTGCAAAAACCTCAATAAGGAACTGAGGTCACCAATTATAAAATGGGAGAGCTACCCACTTTGAATCCTGTCCACATCCTAGACTTTATGAAGAGACTATGCCTGGTGAAGGCGCCGAAACTGAGCATCTCAGGAATATATAAAGAAGGCGCAATAGTTCTGCAAAGGTCACAGTGCAATAGTAGCCCTAAAAGTCATTCATTCAAAGAATTTTTAAATAACAGCAAAATCTTATAAAAATTGAAGAAGTTTCCCCGCCCATTTTTGTCAAGTCGGGGCAGATGCGAGACCCAGCTTGTACAATACATTCAGCGGCCAGAATAAAACAAAGCTATGGAGACGGAGATGAGATGTAAAATAAGCACGAGATAAAATTAAACAGAAGATCAGATACCGTTAATAAATATTTGTGTTAACATAAGTCTGTCAGCAGAAATAATTGTTGAGCACGACCAAACCTGTTTATAAACAAGCTAGCAAATTAATAGTGGGGGGTAACGTGAGAGAAGGGGAGGGGAGGGGAGCGCGCATGCTCACAACCGGCCAAGATTTACGACAAGCATGACCGAAGCAGCTTCCTCTTATTAACACCAACACCTTCGATTCGAGTCTCGCAATTCTGGCGTCTTGTTAGGTTACATAGACAATATACAGCATATTTCACATTCGACTGTTTCTTCTCACTAGAGAAAGTATTCTGAACCTGTAAAAATCGACTTTCATTGATCATCTGAATCCGAAAAAGTTACGGTATATAGATTTTGTATGTGCGCGCACACACACACACTTCCGACGCCTAAAAGTAATCTACACGTCAGGATCGGAGCTCATTTCCAGGTTCCGGGTCTGGGTCTGGGTCTTACCATGACGGCCGTTCCAATAGCTCTTCCGCAGAGGAAGGTAAAGAACAATGTACAGCAAGACGAACAGTGTTATACCATTTTATAAACTATGAAATAAATTTCCTATGAAATATGTGTCAATCATAACTTTCCTGTTAGTACACTAACGGCAAGGAAAAGAGGTTATAACGTTTTTATGAAATCGCTATCCGTAATTGAACGTAAAAAAGCATGAATTCTGTAAATAAAATAACTCAAATTATACATTGTACCATTGGCTGGTATTTAATAACTACAACACACATCTTTAATTCAATACTCATATTTTAAGATTATTGTGCATATCTTCCTAAGTTAATCGTTGCAAAGCCATTTACGCCTACTATTTCCTCTCAAAACAAGCGTAATAGTTATATTTTATACTTGTATGACCTGTTAATAAAGCAATGCCATTCATTGTATTACTTTGTTCTACTTTCGTATTTAAAACTATAACCTATATAAATTAATGACTGAATTCTAACATTGTACCTTATTAAAATCTTTATAAATGAAACCTACTATAACAGGATTTTACATTACATACCTAAATTAGGCTACAGTATTTACTGTTTACTAAAAGCAGTCTTTTATTTAATAACATTTAAACTACAAACTTAGAACTGGTCGAGATGATCTTACCGATTCTACTTTCAAAACTCATTCGGTCAATAATTATATAAGTCTTGGATACAGTAATAATTTAAGTGTTACTTTCAATACTCTTTTTTTAACAATCAGCTGTTTTGGTACACGTGCCTGCATTGCGCTGCACTCTTACGGGAACATTTTAAAGCTCCTGCAATTTTGTTTACATATCTTTTTGTCGGTTTATTTTATTGTGAAGCCTCAAAAAAGAAAATTATGAGACGTGAGAGTTCCCTGGTGTTCTGTCGAACATGTAAGTACCCCATTTATGTAGTTTCAATAACGCAGGTCCTTAGCGTTATAATGTATGAACGATTATAGTAAGTACATCATTAAAAATAATAACTCGAACCAGAAGGTTTACTACATAACAAGCATAATAATAAAAATATTCATTAATTTTTAATGAGCTGCAATCTGCACAACACCTTTCAACGAGCATCTGTTTTGCCTAACTTCACGGCGAAGTGGATTGTTAATTGATACCATTGATGGACTGTATTATATACGTAATAGTATTTCCTACATGGTTCTGTCAGTGAAATTCAAACTTATTCACCGTCAATTAATGGTTATTTTCAGCTATAAAAAATTGTTAAAAATCTAATTAGAAATATACAAATCCGGCTTCGATGATTGTTTCTGATGTTTAACGTCCGACTATTGTACACACTTGGGCTAATGCAGACGATGGGATAATTTATAGCGTATGAAAATGCCAAGCCCTGATTGGGAATAGAACCCGGGTCCTCGGGGTGAAACCTAGTACGCTATCAACCAGGCCACCGAGGCGGCTTAGGTTTAACTGTACCAATACAGAGAGGAAGCATGTAAATATATTTACTATTCATCATTAAAACTAAATGTTACTTTACATTTATCAAATAATACCCAATAATACATATTTAGTTCATCATTCAGAAAGTCACTATGTGGAACTGGTATCAAGGAAAGGAAGCGCTGTCTTGTATTAAACACACAGGCTCAATGCTGAAATAAAAACGAGGAATCTGACCCGTGATGTGAACACGGAACGATGCTCGCTTCAACCCCCTCAGCTGTTAGCAGAGAGAGACAGAGAATGTCATGGCTCCTATATCTGTCTCTTACTATTCTGCTAATTCAGAAAAAATGTCCAGTGCTACCTATCGGATTGTGCGTCAGGTAGCGTTGGCTTCAAAAAATGTTTTGAATTTTTTCAGGCGAGAAGTATCCTTATAGATTCAGTATTAACTGACTGTACACAGATTTAGCGCATGCACACGCACGCACACACAAGCACACAAATTTTAACAACCCCGCAAAAAGTGATCTAGTGATCAGAATTAATTTCAAGGTCACTGAATTGGATCTTAATATAACGTCTGTTTCAGCAGCTCGTTTTTCCAATTAAAATTCGCTACAGAGATAAATATCTTGAACACCTCACATATCACCTGAACATACGAGGTGTTTCATCACGTATCGTCACGTTTATCCTGAACAGAAATATAATCTACTGCGTGGATTGTTATGAAACTTTACATATGCTACATACATTGCAGACACTGGGTCAGATTTATTTTCGCAATTTCAATCGTCAAATCAAAACAATAATTGCTTAATAATTGAATCAGTCTGCCTGAATCAGTATTACTTATCGATATACTGTATTCACAGAGTAGATAATTCGATTATGTATTGTTTGACATAAAATATTTCTTATTGAAATTAACGTTACTTGTAAACGTGATTCCTACATTTTCAAGTCATAGCGAAGTATGAGTTAGCTAGTTGTAATCTTCTGTATTAATAATAGGTTATAGGTTTTGTGTGTGTGTGTGTGCGCGCGCGCGCGTAAAAATCAGCAAAATTTGCTTGAGTTTCAAAACGGCGACCACTTAAAAATTCATAATTTTTTTGTCTTTAAACGTTTTGAAAATCTGATGATTTCACCGTCGCAAAAAATCTAATTTGACAGCGGTCAGGGTTCATTTCCGTATTTACATTATAATTTGAATTTTAAAGTGCAGACTTTAACGCTGATTATGACGGTGAAATCAGAATGACAACGATAAAATAAAGAAAAATCCTTTTGGAAATTCGCTACAATCACGTCAGCGAAACAGCTGCAAGCCGCGATTGGAATTTCTCTACTGATGGCAGCTCTCAGCGTCGACTTTACACATAGCCTACACACACCGTATACCGAACTTTCACTTTTTGTACAAAAGGCAGGCCGAAGGAACGCTGTTTTAATGATAAACATATTTCACTTGGTTTTATGGGAAATATGACTGGATACGTGCCCTGTCCCTGCTCTGTCCAGTACTTGTTATGGATGCTACGCTCCCGTTTGAGTTGACGTGACTTCCGTGTCAAATTATACACAACGCCACTCGCAAGTGGCGCCTGTAATTGTTTTATTGATAATATTTGATTCATCAAAATTACCTTAAGTTTTAATCATTTTTTTACGAAGAACTACGATTACATATAAATATCGTAGCAGACACACTGCCTGCTTCGCGGGCCAACCCTGCTTGCCTCTGCAAATTAACAAAATAATAAATACAAATAAACCGAAGCTGTTTTTCAAACAATTCTTTGGTTGCCATCAAATTATTATGTAATAAATCTGTCAAAAGAATTAGAAAAAATTGCCTAAACTCCTTAAAAATTAACAAAATAGGCCATTAATAATTACTGATAAAATTATGTACAAATTTAGTTTTTTTAAGTATTCAAACAAAACGCGTAAGCCGTTATCTTCCCAAAAAATCTTTTCAGAAAGCGCTAAAACCGAAAATCGTTACATTATTTAAAATAAGTTAATCAGATTGTATTCAAGCTATTGTAACTTGATATATCAGTTCCTGAATTCGTTATTTTTTAACGTCTGGGTCATTTTTTTGTGGGATCGTGCGCCCGTTAGCACGCTCATGTTCACAATTTTTCCCGATTTGATTCAAATTTGGCATAAAAACCGATTACGGTAACAGCACTTGTTGTACAAACAAGTTCGTTCAACAGTTTCAAAATGGCGGCCATTTCAAATCTTTAAAAATTCGTAACTATTTTAGTCTTGACTATTTTTTAATACATCACCATCGTAATCAGCGTTAAGAACTGCATAAATTGGCATTCATTCTGAATTTTCAAAATGCGTTGAAAATAAGAAAAATATTTTGACGGCGATTTTCGTATATTCAATGCAATTTGAAAGTTTAAAGTGCTAGTATATGGTGATTATGATGGTCAAATCAGAATGTTATAAAGCTTAAAATAAAGGAAAATACTTTTGGAACTTTGCTTTTATCGAACCAGCGAGAAAGCTGAGTGCCGTGATTACTATAATTACCAATAGAAAAATTAATACCTAAATAAACAGCGATCATCGTAGGTTTTACGTATATATTTTTAATTTACTTTTGAATATTAGATGTCTTTCAATTTTTTGAGTTTTGATTCTTTAAATAAATTCTGATACCGTACTGAGTAATTTTATGTAATGTTTTTGCACCTATAATATATGAAAGCGCATCTATTTTTTCACTAAAAACTCAAGTTTCGTCCCACGGGTTGAAGTTTACGCTCACTTGTTTTGAAATATTACTAAAGATAACCACCACTAAGCTTATTCGAAGATAATGTATTTTTCTACACATTTTTTTTTAAATTATTTAATGCCGTCAGCGTAAATTACGCTACTTTTACAAAATAACAAATTACGAACCCGAAAACACCACTGAAATTTAAAAACACGTTTGAGAACTAGTTTCTGACCGAAGCCGTTCTCTTGGACTTAAGAACAAACACAGCCTAACGTGTCTGCACAGCACTCAACACAGAAAGGTGATACTTGATTACTGAATAGCAAGCTGTTTTCAGCTCTGAATTGAGCAGTAAACAGCTGAGCATACAGATAAACAACACAACAGTATAAACTATGCAGAAATACCTTTAACTCCGTGTTTACGTCATCAGCGATGCCTACAAAGTAAACAAACAAGATTCTTAAACAAACCGATGTCTGTTCTTAGATTTAATATGGAAAAACTTGTGGCTTCTTGTAACATCTGCTGCGCTAATCAAATGCTCCACAGTCTGCAGCTACTTCAGTCTGCAGGCTTATCAGATTCAAGCAACATAATGTTAACTCCACTACCGATACAAACATTTAAACCTGGTGGTAGTTTCTTTAAAACCAATGATCGGGGGAACACCCTAAGCAGTGTATAAAACGTGTCATTAGTCGATTAAAGATCTAAAGAAATGTGTAAACTGCGTCAACGATTGATCTACAGAAATGTGTAAACTGCGTCAACGATTAGTGAAAGGTCTAAAGAATGAAAGATCTAAAGAAATGTGTAAACTGCGTCAACGATTAGTGAAAGGTCTAAAGAATGAAAGATCTACAGAAATGTATAAACTGCGGCAACGATTAGTGAAAGGTCTAAAGAATAAAAGATCTACAGAAATGTGTAAACTGCGGCAACGATTAGTGAAAGGTCTAAAGAATGAAAGATCTACATAAATGTGTAAATTGCACCAATGATTAGTGAAAGGTCTATAGAATGAAAGATCTACAGAAATGTGTAAACTGCCTCAACGAGTAGTGAAAGGTCTAAAGAATGAAAGATCTACAGAAATGTGTAAACTGCGCCAACGATTAGTGAAAAGTCTACAGAATAAAAGATCTATAGAGATGTGTAAACTGCGTCAATGGGGATTAGTAAAAGATCTATAGAAGTGTGTGAATTGCATCAATGATTAGTGAAAGATCTATAGAAGTGTGTGAATTGCATCAATGATTAGTGAAAGATCTGTAGAAGTGTGTGAATTGCATCAATGATTAGTGAAAGATCTGTAGAAGTGTGTGAATTGCATCAATGATTAGTGAAAGATCTATAGAAATGTGTAAACTGCGCCAACTATTAATGAAAGGTCTATAGAATTAAAGATCTACAGAAGTGTGTGAGCATCCTGTTAAAGTATAACACAATGAGTAAAAAACAAAAGTACGTGTTTAAAAGGATAGCGTTCAGAAAATGTGTATACCAATTAAAAACGGACTTCTATTTTACTTGAGCTACGAGGAAAGCCAAGCACACCACACCGACACTATTATCTAGCACGGAAAGTTTTCGATTATCAAAATCTGCTCAACGGTGTGTGGAACAATCTATACATTCCGAGCAGTGTGTTATTACTTCGGCATGCAGCGGTAGCCACTTGCTGGGCAGACATGTTGCTTTGTGACTCACAGCTGAAACGCAATCACTTAGCCAAGTCCGATGCCACAACGCGCATTGTATGCAAATCCTGCACCGTGCTCCTCGACTCCGCCGCAGTATCTCCAGCCCGGGATCAATCCTGCTTTCATCGTTTCTCCGGTGTGTCGTAGCAGGCTGGTATACGCATAAACTATGATTTATAGGCTGCTAACCAATAATTCATAGTGAATTACAAAGTTTGTTTAGTTCCACGTATCCATGCATTATGCATACACGCCCATAAAATAAACGATAGGTGACATTTCTCAAAGAAGGTTGGACCGATTCGGCGAAATTGTGCAGCGTGTAACTAGCTAATATACAGGACTAGAATACAGCTAAAGTACAGCTTCTGAGGTGCAGAATGACAACTATACAATATACAGTGGCTTCAGGTGTATACACCAATAACAGAAATGTTTTCGCATAAGCGTTAGTACATTGAATTACTATACGAATTGACAAAACGTTCTAGAATTGAATAAGAACTAAAATAACGTACTAAAATTTAATAATTCTATAATAATAAGGAACTAAAATAACGGACTAACACTAATTAACGAAAGAAAATAACGCACAAGAACTGAATAACGAACTAAAATAACGTACTGGAATTGAATAATGAACTAAAATAACGTACTGGAATTGAATAATGAACTAAAATAATGTACTGGAATTGAATAATGAACTAAAATAATGTACTGGAATTGAATAATGAACTAAAATAATGTACTGGAATTGAATAATGAACTAAAATAATGTACTGGAATTGAATAATGAACTAAAATTATGTACTGGAATTGAATAATGAACTAAAATTATGTACTGGAATTGAATAATGAACTAAAATTATGTACTGGAATTGAATAATGAACTAAAATTACGTACTAGAATTGAATAATGAACTAAAACTACGTACTAGAATTGAATAACGAACTAAAATAAGATACTACAATAAATACTACCCACTGAAATGACGTACCCATTGAATAACTACTAGAATTATAACCTTATGAGATACGTGAGCGCTCGCTGCTAGTGGCACCTTGCGGATAGTGATCAACTACAGTAAAACAGATATAGTACTGCCTATTTTCTCAAACGTTTTCATTCCATGTCCTTGCTCCTTGCAGCGCTCGTAGCAGCAGATAATCCAATTACTTGGACTTTAGCTGCTGATATCAAATACGCTTTTTATAATGGTGGCTGTACTTCTAGTAGGCCTACGTTTATATTCAATCGTTCTGCCAGTAACGATTTTCTATCGCCTAAACACTAAGTCCAAAAATGATGAAACCCGGCAGTTCTGTCAAATAGCCGAGCTCAAATCAGTTGCAATTTTTTTTATTTTCAAAATAAAGAATTAAAACTGGGAAATATAACACGTTTCACGGAATGTCTTGACTGGCATCCGGTTACGGAGAATTGAATGCAGATTTTTTTTTAACAAGAACTAAATTGAGAAATTGTTTAAAGGTTATTTAATTTTTAACTAACATATATAAAATATAAAATAATCGCGGCACGCACCTGTTTCGCTGACGTGATGGAAGCGAATTTCCAAAATTAATGTTTTATCTTACCCTATTTTTGAAAGTTACCCCATTATTATTGAATCTTATCCTATTTCACCATCATAAACAAAAATAAAATTTGCACACATTAACATTTTAAACGTTCACATTACACTGAAATACGATAATGAATACCTTGACCGCCATGAATTACATTTTCAAATTGCATATAATTTTGAAAATTCGAAATGTTATATGTAGTTCTTAAGATTAAGATGGTTATTTTTTACTGATTAACAAAATGTCCAAACTATTGCCACAATCGATTTTCTGTGCCGTTTGAATCAAATCAGACTAAAATCGCAGCGAAATTCGTTAAAAACTCAAAATGGCGGCCATTTAAAATCTATAAAATTCTTTATATAGGCCATATATATATATATATATATATATATATATATATATATATATATATATATATATATATATATGACTTTTGAAATATCTGATTTTACCGTCGTAATCAGCGTTAAAAACTGTATAAATTATCATTTTCAATTTTCAAAATCCGTTAAAATTACGAAATTAATTTGACGGTCAGGGTTAATTTTTGCATTTTCAGTGCAACTTGAATATTTAAAATGCCAACATATATCCTGTTTATCATGGTGAAATCAGTTTCGAAAAAGAAGATAAAATAAAAAAGTGCCTGGTGAAATGATGAGTGTGACGAATTGCTCGCCAAAAGACAGAGGGCGTGGAACATCTGGAATGCGAACGGGAGTGATGACAACAGGGCAGAACTTATTGTAATAAGAAAAGCAGTGTCAAAGGGAATCAAAAAAGTAAAACAACAATATCTTAAAGATGAACTCACGTTCATAAAAACTGATTTCAAGAAGAACAATGTAAGAGATTTTTATAGAGCATTTAAAAGAAAATTAGCAAAGTATACACCACCCAGTTTACAGTTCAAAGACCCTAAAAATTCCAAAATTGCTTACAACAACACAGAAAATTGCAGAATACTGGCGGAATACTTCACTAAATTATACAATTGTGAGCCACCACAAGAAACCTTTGACTTCCAAGAAGCTATCAGCCCACTTGATTCGAAACCTCCAACTGAAGAAGAAGTCAAAGACATTATCGAACAACTCGGAAGCAACAGGGCATCGGGTGAGGATAACATAGCCGCGGAGCTCTGGAAATACTCCAGCGACAATGTGATAAAATGCTTAACGGAAATTCTACAGGAGATTTGGAAAACAGACAAGCTTCCAGAGAACTGGACCTCTGCTTTGATTCACCCATTACATAAAAAGGGAAACAAGACAGATCCAAATAAGGATATCCCTGCTGCCCGTGACCTATAAAATCCTGTCCAGGGCACTCTTGAGCAGGGCGGAAACACTGCTTGATCCACTGTTAGGTGAATATCAGGGAGGATTTAGGAGGGGCAGGTTGTGTGCAGAATAGATATTGAACCTTAGAAATCTAATGGACATTAAAAGAATCAGGAATTTAAAGTACATCATAACTTTTGTTGATTTTAAAAAGACTCCATCGATAGGAATGTATTAATCAAAATTCTAAGAGAACTGGGACTGGACAGTAAAACCACAAAATTGATAAAAACCACATTAACAGACACCACTTCTAGGATTAAATTCATGGGAGAACTCTCAGAACCGTTTCAAATTAGAACAGGAGTAAGGCAGGGAGATGGTTTGTCGCCTTTATTGTTCAACTGTGCATTGGAGAAGATTGTCAGAGAATGGAGGAAGGCAGTTAACACCAGAGGTCTAAGTCTCGGAACAAAGAACCATAGAATAACATTAGATTGCTTGGCGTTTGCTGATAATATGGCGCTAATCACAGACACGATAGAACATGCACAAAAACAAATAATGGAACTCCAGAGATAAGCGGCTAAATTGGACGGATTGCGTTTAAGAAGACCCAATACATGACAAACATCAAGAGCGCCCCTAGCCATCTCAAGATAAACACGAATACAATAGCCAAAACCGACAGTTTTAAATACCTGGGAGAGTGGATAACACAAAACAATAGCGATAAAATAGCACTAGAAAACAGATTACTCAAACTGGAAAAAGCGTACTTTTTCACGAAAAACATGTACAACAAAAAATCCCTATCCTGGAACACTAAACTAAGGCACTACCAAACGGTAGTTAGGCCAGCAGTCCTCTACGCGGTTGAAACACTTAAACTGCATACAGCTCAGGACGTAGAGAAAATAGGAAAGATGGAGAGAAGGATTTTACGGAAAATATTGGGTCCAAAGAGTAACACAGGGTTAGAATATAAACAGAGGTCGAATGGAGAGCTTTATTCCAAAATAGAAAGAATAACAGACGTATTCAGGAAAAGAAGACTTCAATTCTACGGACACATATACAGAATGGAGAACACCCGACTAACTAAACAGATCTTCACAATATTAAACAAGCACAGGAACAAGATAACCTGGTTCACAGAGATAGACAAGGACCTGGCAAACAACGCAATAGACTCAGAAATTATAGGAGACAGAGCAATATTCAGAAGTACAATACGGCAACTTGAGTTGCGGGAGAATAAAAGACCCACGTGCAGGAGAGGAAGAGAGTGGACGCAAGAGGACAGAGAAAACCACTCAAGGAAAATGAAGGAAGCATGGGCTAAGAAGTTGATTAAGCGTGTCCTCTAAATGGGCTATTCGAAAAAAAGTGTATTTATTGAATATAAACGTACTAGAATCATACACATTATGAGAGATATGTGATCACTCGCTGCTAGTAGTACCTTACGGCAAATTTTAATCTACAGTAAAATATAGTACTACCTATTTTTTTCAAACGTTTCCTTCTCCTGTCCTTGCTTTACTTTTGCAAATTCGCTTCCATCACGTCAGGGAGATAGCTGCATGCCGCAATTATTTGAATGTTTTGTCGGCCGCCACTTCAATATCGCAATTTCTAAAACTAATCGGGAACTTTTATTTACATCGATATTTCGAAAGCACGCACAAAACTTTCATTCTGAGAAACTGTTCCGACATCAAATTCCGTTAATTTAACCGTTCCGATATCAAATTCCATTAATTTAACCGTTCCGACATCAAATTCCGTTAATTTAACCGTTCTGCCATCAAATTCCGTTCTTTAACCGTTCCTATATCAAATTCCGTTAACTTAACCGTTCCGACATCAAATTCCGTCAATTTAATCGTTCCGACATCAAATTCCGTTAATTTAATCGTTCCTACACCCTGTACAAACATCAAATTCCATAACACTGTACTGTACATGCATTCGTCATCTCCTACACGAAACACATTATCAATTCCTGGAATCATTTTTCCTCTGAATATAACGTCTCACTTTGCCTTTCAACTGCTGTTAGAGCCACGCCTACAATACTAACCAGATCAACGTAAAATACGGACGATTAAAACATAAAATCTCTTTATTCGACATCCGCTACCAGGCTTTGCCTGACATTACCCCGCCGATAAATTCTAATCAAGCCCGCTACGCGGAGCGCACGGCAGCAATAAAAAGACAAATTGTTTTTCTCAACTCTTCACAGATGTAAAACCAGCCACCGTTGATATATATCACAATTAAACAAGCCAACACTCCCACAGTTCCCAGTGCCTTGCCTTATCTGTGACCGGGGCCTTAGCTACCGATATATTTACAACGGATAAGAACATCTGGTAGCGATAAGTTGAGTCAATACGTTGGCGCGCTCATCCGGTCTCAGCTACTTCACGTGGTGTTTGCTGTTTAATATCTTCCCTGATGGATTATCTGATAACACATTCTTCCGTAAACTTATCTGTTCTCTGCACCGAGCTCTGTTACGTTTCTTTGTAACGGAAAGCACATTCATATGCGTTACGGTAATTCAAGAACTTACCGTAACCGGAGTGTT
>CM040184.1:43183846-43418846 GCA_022606455.1 Callitettix versicolor
GACAAACAGTTTAAATTGAAATAGAACTCGTCTCAGTGACAAAATATTCGCGCTTTAACTCTCCAGCAAGGCGCAGACAAACAGCTTAAATTGAAATAGAACTCGTCTCAGTGACAAAATATTCGCGCTTTAACTCTCCAGCAAGGCGCAGACAAACAGTTTAAATTGAAATAGAACTCGTCTCAGTGACAAAATATTCGCGCTTTAACTCTCCAGCAAGGCGCAGACAAACAGCTTAAATTGAAATAGAACTCGTCTCAGTGACAAAATATTCGCGCTTTAACTCTCCAGCAAGGCGCAGACAAACAGTTTAAATTGAAATAGAACTCGTCTCAGTGACAAAATATTCGCGCTTTAACTCTCCAGCAAGGCGCAGACAAACAGCTTAAATTGAAATAGAACTCGTCTCAGTGACAAAATATTCGCGCTTTAACTCTCCAGCAAGGCGCAGACAAACAGTTTAAATTGAAATAGAACTCGTCTCAGTGACAAAATATTCGCGCTTTAACTCTCCAGCAAGGCGCAGACAAACAGCTTAAATTGAAATAGAACTCGTCTCAGTGACAAAATATTCGCGCTTTAACTCTCCAGCAAGGCGCAGACAAACAGTTTAAATTGAAATAGAACTCGTCTCAGTGACAAAATATTCGCGCTTTAACTCTCCAGCAAGGCGCAGACAAACAGCTTAAATTGAAATAGAACTCGTCTCAGTGACAAAATATTCGCGCTTTAACTCTCCAGCAAGGCGCAGACAAACAGCTTAAATTGAAATAGAACTCGTCTCAGTGACAAAATATTCGCGCTTTAACTCTCCAGCAAGGCGCAGACAAACAGTTTAAATTGAAATAGAACTCGTCTCAGTGACAAAATATTCGCGCTTTAACTCTCCAGCAAGGCGCAGACAAACAGCTTAAATTGAAATAGAACTCGTCTCAGTGACAAAATATTCGCGCTTTAACTCTCCAGCAAGGCGCAGACAAACAGCTTAAATTGAAATAGAACTCGTCTCAGTGACAAAATATTCGCGCTTTAACTCTCTAGCAAGGCGCAGACAAACAGTGTAAATTGAAATAGAACTCGTCTCAGTGACAAAATATTCGCGCTTTAACTCTCTAGCAAGGCGCAGACAAACAGTTTAAATTGAAATAGAACTCGTCTCAGTGACAAAATATTCGCGCTTTAACTCTCCAGCAAGGCGCAGACAAACAGTTTAAATTGAAATAGAACTCGTCTCAGTGACAAAATATTCGCGCTTTAACTCTCCAGCAAGGCGCAGACAAACAGTTTAAATTGAAATAGAACTCGTCTCAGTGACAAAATATTCGCGCTTTAACTCTCCAGCAAGGCGCAGACAAACAGCTTAAATTGAAATAGAACTCGTCTCAGTGACAAAATATTCGCGCTTTAACTCTCCAGCAAGGCGCAGACAAACAGTTTAAATTGAAATAGAACTCGTCTCAGTGACAAAATATTCGCGCTTTAACTCTCCAGCAAGGCGCAGACAAACAGCTTAAATTGAAATAGAACTCGTCTCAGTGACAAAATATTCGCGCTTTAACTCTCCAGCAAGGCGCAGACAAACAGTTTAAATTGAAATAGAACTCGTCTCAGTGACAAAATATTCGCGCTTTAACTCTCCAGCAAGGCGCAGACAAACAGCTTAAATTGAAATAGAACTCGTCTCAGTGACAAAATATTCGCGCTTTAACTCTCCAGCAAGGCGCAGACAAACAGCTTAAATTGAAATAGAACTCGTCTCAGTGACAAAATATTCGCGCTTTAACTCTCCAGCAAGGCGCAGACAAACAGTTTAAATTAAACAAATATTATTCCTGACCGTTACTTTGAAGTGGTCTTTTTAAAATTTTATTTTAAAAGCATTTCATACTGTGTGTTGTGCAAATTATGTGAATTCTCTTTGCATAATAAAACATTTTGAGGAAGCGGGTAGTAAGAAAATATAAACAAAGAGGGGCGGTTACTTGGTCCAGAAGGTTGGATTATACGTGTTCAGGTGGAATTCTGGGAAGTTTTGATTTTAAAATGTACACACACACACATACACAAATTTTAACGATACCTCAAATTGTAATATAGAGGTCAGAATCGGTGCTCATTTCACAGTCACTTGTCTGGATATTACCATGATGTGATAATGGTAAAAAGACTCTAATAGGTCTTTTTAATAGAAACTCGCCAATAATACATATTTCGTCTAATAACATATAAACAAGGTAAGGTTACTGTACATTACTTCAGAAAAATTCCATTGGACCAGTCTTCATAGTAAGATTCACATACGTGACTTCTAAATGAACACCGATCCTGTTGAGATTTCGTTAAAATATATACAAGCTTATATATCGCTCACGTTTGCAATTTTGTTCCGATTTAAGTTAAATTTGGCAAAAAACTCTATTATTATTATTATAGTAATAGCTTGGACAAATTAGTTTAACATCTTCCATTTCATGTCTAAAAATGTTTTGAAAAACTGATTTCAGCAACGTAATCAGCGTTAAAAACTGCTTACATTAGCATGTTGAATTTTTTAAAATCCGTCGAAATTAAGAAATTTAATTTGACGGCGCCCAGGTTCATTTTCGTATTTTCAATGCAGTTTGAGTGTTCAGAAACACTCTCCATATCCAAATTTTATGGAAAGTGGCATTATTTTACTTTTATAATTTATGAGATTAACAAGGATTCTTATAGCTTTCCAAATAATTACATTTTGTTGGAAAGATATTTATTTTTCATTGTTTTAATTTGATACTAACAAAATGTTATTGAAATCGTAAGGTCCTATTTTTAGATAGTTCAGTTTTTGAAAGAAAGAACAGCAACAGAAAGTTTCGAAAAAGATTACCTTTAGATGTGGTCAAACATTATCTACATAAAAACATGTTTTACTTTTCTTTATTCTTTATTTTAAAATCTATGTTTGCTGTACTCGCACGTTAGTGTGTAACTAACAGTGAACAGTTGTATGGGTGAGAGTTGCTCTCTTGAAAGTTTAAAAGGCAAGTACCCGCTAAGCCTTGACGATCGGTTTCCTCAAACGCTTTCAACATGCTATGTAAATAAATGGACTTAATTCCCTGAACGTCGTCTTGTACACTCTACATAAATCTAGATTTGTTAAAATTATACAAAAATCATATTTTACTTTTGTAATCAACATTATTTGTTTATCGGAGAATTCGGATTGACAAATAAATAAATTTTATATAATTATTTACTTCCCGTAATGACGTAGTGATTACGTAAGCATACAGTGACACGACAAGAGTATTCAGTTATGAAGAATTTTTTTTAATCGTTAGGTTTTCATAAATTAGCATTGTAAATTATCAAATAATGAATGCACTCAGCTGCCTCGCTGATACAATGGAAATGTTAATAGAAATGTTTTTTTTCAAAAGTAATTAATTTTTCCCTCTTTTAGATGATATGATTTCACCGTATAGACGGCATTTAAATCAGCATCAGTATTTCTAACTTTCAAATTGCACTGAAATTACAAAATGAACCCTGGCCGCCAAATTAATTTTTTCCGCAGATTTTTGAAAATTCGAAATACTTATTTATTCAGTTTTATCGCTGAAATATGATGAAATCACTGCGAAATTTATTCTTTCATTCAACTTAATGTACACTATAAGACTGTGGATATTATTTACTCCGTTGTAAACAACATGTAAAACTGTTTGAATTGTCTCCCTACATAGTTGTTGTTATCCTTGATGAAGAATGGAAGGCAATGGGAGGTTCTTGTTACTTTGCCTCTTGAGGGCATTATCTCTGTAAAATGAAAGCGAACCTAGAGACAGCGCACTGTGAAAAAATAAAGGAAAATAAGTTCCGACATCGTCCGGGAAAATTGTTTCACTTTATATTAAGCGCCAACACCCCATGCGGTGTCATTTATTGGCTTGCAGGAGGTCTTTTGCTTTTTTAATACTGATACAATAAAATAGAACTGTTAAACTGTTAACTGGTTTTAATTGGCATACAAATTAATTGTTACACCAGTTGTGTGTAGTGCACCGTGCCGCGGAGTCGTTAGAGACCGTTACTAGGCGAAAGTTTGTTCATCCGTTTAAATGTGATCCGTT
This sequence comes from Callitettix versicolor, assembly GCA_022606455.1. Taxonomy (NCBI): domain Eukaryota; kingdom Metazoa; phylum Arthropoda; class Insecta; order Hemiptera; family Cercopidae; genus Callitettix; species Callitettix versicolor. The sequence continues at coordinate 43,187,965 of CM040184.1, forward strand.
CAAATTCCAACTTTCCGCCTGACTTCTCGCTAACGTGTTCGTACATTTACATTTCAAATTTTACAATTTCACTGTGTTGGTTTCAACTTAAAACAATTCGTTTCAAACATGTCGCAAAGAAAACGGAAAGGACCAGTTAGTTATTTGAAAAAATCCGTTCAACAGTTTCAAAATTCTGGCAATTTCCATCATACAAAACTTAAAGTTTTAACAGTATACGTTTTTTATGGTAACCGGAAGGAGGTCAGGTTTCATTTGTTCATTTTGAGTGTAATTTTAACATTTTAAATTACGGTGGTGAAATCATAATTAAAAAAAAATTAATAAATGGAAATTTTTCGAAATTATTTTCCAAGACGTCAGCGAGAAACGATTATAGGCGAATTCCATTTAAAAAATAAGCGGCCATCATGGTAAGACTCTCACCAGGAATCTTGAAATTAGCCCGATCCGAAACTCTACATCACTTTCTGAGAGGTCGTTAAAATTTATATATGCACACACATACACACACACACACGCGCGCGCACACACACACACACACACAATGTCTATATCTAACTATCTATCTATCTATCTATCTATCTACGTATTCATATATACGCGCGCGCGCGCGCGCGCGTGTGTGTGTGTGTTTTACCACGCTTAATCTTCGCAATTTTAGTCCAATTTCATTCAAACGTGACACACAGTTAATTACGATAATTCCTTGGAAAAATTATTTAAGTTGCAAAATTCATTTAACAATTTCAAAATGGCGGTATTTTAAATCTTTAAAAAATTCATAACTACTGTATCTGAAGTCTTTTTTTGAAAATCCGATTTCACCATCGTGATCAGCGTTAGAAAATCGCACAAATTTCCGTTTTGAATTTTTGAAATACGTTAAATTTATGAAATGTCTGACGTCGGTCAGGGTTCATTTTCGTATTATCTAGATAATTTGAAATTTAAAAACCTATTATACGCATATTTTATCGCTGATTATTACGGTGAAATCAGTATTTTAATACGAGGAAGGTAAAGAAAACGCGAGACAGGCGCGTGCACGATTATCTCTCTTTGCTGTTACACAATGTGATTTTGTTGAGCTGTGTTTTAGGCCTAGCCGTTAAACCGCAACCTTATCGCCGGACTCGTGGGAGCGTAACTGCCCTGATAATAGTCCTGCAGGCTGCAAACCTAACCCTGCCGATTAATTTTACCCTCGACTTAATCGTCCATCCTTATCTCATGGCTGGATATTGTTTAGCAACAACGACAATGGTGGTGTAATAGTTTAAAGACTACAATACACCATTGTGCATAAAATAAATGATGCGAAAACATAATAAAAAACTTTCTTGCTTTCAATTACAAATATAAAGTAAATTACAATTTGAAATAAACAATCAAAAATAAATCTATACAATGAAGCGCAAGAAAAAAATGTATAATGTATTTACATTTAATATTTTAATACAATGATAAATAAGGTAAAATCTGTCTATAGCAGTATTGAGGGAACGTTAGTTTTCGTCGCTATAAAGAGATTTATGCTATAGAGAGAGATCAACTAAAACGTGTATAAAATGTGTGAATTTTTAAAACGTGTTAAAACTATATGATGTACAGTCTTTAAAAACAATATTTATTAAATAATACTGTGTGAATAAAATACTGTAATTGTGAGAAAAAAGTAATATTTTGCCGAAACGCCTGTAGGACCTCTTCATTAATTCCTTCAAGTACTGGCTTTATGAATTTTCTTGAAGCTATTCCCTTCATTATAAGCCTTCAATATTTTATATTTATTAGTAAATACCGTAGAAGAACTAGTTAAATTAAAATCACAGCAAACATCTACTTGCTTCACACTTTTCTCTAACTCACGCGAAACTCTAACGTTTACATCTAACGATGAAATTTTCCGTTAAGACGCCATTACACTGTATTGTAACAGTATAAAAAAATAATGCACTACTTGTAAAATGTACTAGTCACAAAACACAGGATTCAGTTGACGCACTACGTACTGCTTTTAACACTCGAATGACGTGTCGACATACTGAGAAATAGGGCAGAAGAGTAGGAAGTGTGCACGTATTCGCCTCTGTAGAGATTCCTGAAATTTTGTTTGCCTCAATAGACAAAGTTAAAATACATGTATTTACTGCAGGAATGGGAAGAGACAAATACAAGTTGTTGTTATAGAGAGATTTTCGTTATAAAGAAACCCACAATAGAGAGAGTTATTGTACATAAATAATATTATATATTAATAAATTATAAATTAAATGCTATTATACTATATACACAGCTTGTTAAGCACAAAAGTGTTAGAGCGTATATAGTTAACGTATTACATATAAAATTGTTATTTAATAATACGTATATAAGGAAGTTAAATTATTAATGAATGCCACTGAACTACATGCCCAGCCCAGCCTTCAAAATTGTTAGAGCATAAACAGTCGGAACCTGTGTGATTATTTTTTTTCACTTGTTCAGTGATTAGCACTGAATTAATTATAATTATAATGAAATTATAATTAAATTAATTATAATTTAAGAATTTATTCGTGTGTAATATTATTTATATACAGTAAAATCTCTTTATTACGGATCTCTTTATAACGGGAAATCTCTCTATAACGGCAACTTATGTTGGTCCCTTACCATTCCTGCAGTAAGTACATTTATTGTAACTTTCTCTACTGACGCCAACAAAATTCCAGCAATCTCTCTATAGCGGCTAAACACGAGCACACTTCCTACTCTTCTACCGTATTTCCCAGTATGTCGACACGTCATTCGAGTGTTAAAAGCACTGCATAGTGCGTCAACTGAATCCTGTGTTTTGTGACTAGTACATTTTACAAGTAGTGCGTTATGTTTTGCACCTGTGTGATCATATAAGTTTTACGACTGCCACATTATATTGGTTTATGAGTTTAATAAGTTGTTGTAATTATTTAGTTAGTAATGTTAGAATGGGGTGAATAAGGTTGCCTTTTGTTCACGCTGGGAACACCGCCCCTCCAGATGTTTCCCAGCTATTGCTCGGCTTAAACCAGTCAGGTCATATATTATTCAACCTTAGTTTGTTACTTAGCTAGACACTTTAGTGTGCTATCCCTCTGAAGGTGGTAGCTGCGTTACGGAAATGTACATCAAGACAAATTAATTTGATTAGTTTGGTATTAATTCTTTCCATATCGGTATCAAATAAGTAGTTACTGTTCATTTGTGGTAAATGAATTTGTATTTGAAAATCAGATGTAGCTCCCACTAATTTTGACTGAATATATCGATTTTTAATTTTGTAAATTTCTTCCGATTTGGATTTGTAATAACAGCATAGTTTTTTTAAAATACTTTTCGAGTAAATTTGAGCAAATTTGATAAATAGTAACATTTGAATATAATCACGGAATATATTTATGGAATATAATTACGGAATGTAATTACGGAATATTATTACGGAATATCATTACGGAATATAATTACAGAATATAATTACGGAATATAATACATCAGAGTAACTCTAAACAAACGGAATACAGTTCAAAAATAGCACCGGAACTTCTGTCAGTTTTGTAACAAGCAGAGCAATTTCTTGAAGACAAGAATCAACGATTACAATAACAGAAGACATTTCCTTCTTGTAAAACAATAAAAACAAAGCAGTTCGTCCTTTTTATATTGCTGGCTGTCTGTTCTGTGTTGGATTTTGTATTTCTTATTTCTTTTCTATTCTTTCACACATCGATCAAATATTAAGAGTTGGAAATATCTTGGATTCACCAATGTGTCATTATTTAATAAACTTTCGTTGTAATTCATCCTAAAAATATTTGTATTGTTAAAATTTTAACGATATTCAAATTAACGAAGAATAACATTGTACGAAGGATGCCCATATTGTTTTATGAATGATAACATTGTAGGAATAGTAACACTGTACTAAAGATGACATTGTAGGAAGGATAACATTGTACAAAGAATAGCATTATATGAAGGATTATATTGTAGAAAGAGAAACATTGTACAAAGGATAACATTGTACCAAGGGTAATATTGTAAGAAAGAAGGGTACCATTGTACGAAAGATAATATTGTAGGAAGGGAAACATTGTACGATGGATAATATTGTAGGAAGGGTAACATTGTATAAAGGATGTTCATACTACTCGTATATTATGAATAACACTGAAGGAATAGTAACACTGTATTAAGGATAACATTGTAGGGAGCGTAATATTGTAGGAAGGGTAACATTGTACAAAGAATAATATTGCAGATAAAATTGAACGAAGGGTAATACTGTACAAAATATAAAATTACTAACGTTTGAGTGATTATAAAAAATCGAAATCAGTGTTAAATACTTTATAAACTAGCATTTTGAATTTTAAAAATCAGCTGAAATTAATAAGTCTAATTTCACGGTGGTCATGGTTTATTTCTGCAATTTTAGAGTAGAATATGCTAATATATGTAGATTTAAATACTGTTTGTGGTGGTGAAACGAAGAGAGTTTTAAAAAGATGGTAAGATAACAAAATTAATTTTGGAAATTTTCTTCAGTAACGTCAGCGAGATAAACGTGCAGCTATTATTTAAATTTTGTAAAAAAAGGTTGAAACTCAGTTTTGGTTATAAACTTGTTTTATTTTTTGATTAAATTCGCTAAGTATCAAAATAAATGGTTTTCCAATAGGCCTATGAGTTTCTCGTTTTGCAGTTATGTTCCACGCTTTGCTTGGATCGTCATGTCGTATCGCCATGCATGCTGCCACACAATGCCATAGCCACATAGGATGTAACCCTTACATTATTTCACCTAAATACCTGTATTGTTCTATTCATCTGTATTCCTTATTATCGGTAATACCTAGCGTTTAACCGCTAAATCAGAAAGCTATCAGTAGATTTGTTAAGTAACTGAACCAATAGACAAAATTTGTTAAGTGCCTAAGACAAAATAGTTTGGTTTTAGGCACATTTTTATGTTAAAAATATGGAGTAAAAGGGAGAATACAAAAATACACTATAAAAAGCGCAAACAAGTTAGGAATTAAAAAAATTATTAATTTTTTCATAAATAAACCAATTACAGATTTTTTAATAACTAATTTTTAGAAGAATATCGTGTTGAAAGTTTAACTCGATAAACAAAAACTAGACGCAAGAAAAAACGATTTATAATTATTTCGTTTTTCAGCGTCAATTGCTTCGCTACCTTGTATTAAATGAGTGTAGTGCAGTGGAAATGTGTCGTAAAAGTTTAATGCAACTTGTGCAATGAAAGTTGATAGTCAATGAAGAGAGATTTACTTACTACGGGGTAGAGTTTCAAAAGAAAGTCAATTGTAAGTGGGAGGGGTAGCTTTAGTCAATGACTGCGATGGGGTAATATATCCCGTATTACAGGCTTTAGTAAGGGGAGATGGACGGAGAACGTTGTTCCGTTAAGACAGAATGCCAATAAAATGAGCATCCCGCTTCTTCTCTACTCATACCGAACGTACATTCTTGAACTAATGTAATACGCTACAATATTGTTATAAATTTGAACCTCTCGTGGAAAACATACATACTTTTATAAATTACACAAATATTTCAAACATATTACTTAAAATTTCTAATTATTAGTAAATTTTTATTATAAAAATGAGTTATTATAGCGGCCATCATGGTAAGACTCAGATCAGGAACCTTGAATTGAATCAATTAAATAAATCAATTGTTATTGATCATGACCACTAGATCACTTGTTGAGGGGTCTTTAATTTTATACATACATACATTTTTTTTAACGTCCGATTATTGTGCACACTTGGGCTAATGCAGACGATAGGATGATTTATAGCGTATGAAAATGCCAAGCCCTGGCCGGGAATCGAACCCGGGTCCTCGGGGTAAAAGCCTAGTACGCTATCAACTAGGCCACCGAGGCGGCTTTACACACACACACACACACACACACACACACACATATATATATATATATATATATATATATATATATATATATATATATAGAGAGAGAGAGAGAGAGAGAGAGAGAGAGAGAGAGAAAGTATGGTCAGATTTGTTTGAAACTAAGCATAAAAATCGATTATTTTAATAATTTATACTTTTGTTAACCTAAAAATTCGTTCAACAGTTTCAAAAATGGTGGCCATTTAAAATCTTTAAAAATTATAACATTTTTTATAGTAAATATTTTTGAAAATCTAATTTTTATCAACGTAATCAGCGTTAAAAACTTCATAAATGAGCATTACAACCGTCAGGGTTTATTTTCATATTTTCAATATAATTTGAATTTTCAAAGTATTGATGTAAGCATGTTTTAATGCTGATTATGACATCAAAATTTCAAAAAATGTAAGATAAAGAAAAATATTTTTAGGAAATTCGCTTTTATCACGTCAGAGAGACAACTGCGTGTCGTGAATATTTCTTAATTTGATGAGTACATTTTTTTTGTTTTGTCAAATTTTATTTTTTGACACGTTTTGGATTAGCTCCATTATCTCTTGAGTTGGAAAATAATATCTTTATTAATTTACATACTCGCGCCAAATCCATTACTATTGATTGAATTTCTATTTTATTACCTCTTTATTGTTATTGTTATTATTTTTGTTAAATTTCCGATTTTTTATGGAATTTTCTTTTTTTTCTTATTGATTCCGTTAGTTATTTTCTTTTTGCTAAATTATATTGTGTTAGTTTTTACCAACAATATTATATATAAATCTAGAATTTTTTTATTAATTTTATACTTCTTAATAAATGTATAAAGTTTTTTAAAAATTTTTATGCAATCTCTTTTCTCTTTTCGAAACACACAAAATTATTAGCAATATGACGTACAATTTTATTCAATTCGTTTCTTACATCTTTATGTTGGCGGCACTTGAATTTTGTTTGAACTAACTTCAATTAAAAGTATTAATTATTCAATTATTTACTAACGTTGAAGTTATTCAGTAACTCAGATTGGCACTGTCACACAGATTACCTATGTGAGGATTTATACTATATGTGTGTTATTATTTCCACTTGACGATGTATTTATGTTTAGGGAAATTCTCTTTATTTAGAAAGTACTGAAAAGGTCTAAGTGTAAAGGAATTTCATCCCACATTAATCTCCCACACGACACTGATTGCTCTAGACGAGTTTTATTTCAGATAAATGTTTAACCTGAAAAGAGAGATACAACTGGATACTCTAGGTATAACAACTTAGGTCTTTGAAGAGAGGTTTTGAAATTATAACCTACATAAAATATTAAAGCACGAATAAATGTGAAATTTGCAGCTTAAAGAAAAGAATATTTATTTATTTATTTCTGAGTATAGCGTGTACTGAATAAGGGATGTTTGTCATTAGGAAAAATCGATTCGTCTATTGTGATGATCTATCCATTTTCTGGTCCCCTGCTGAGTATAGTGTGTACTGAATAAGGGATGTTTGTCATTAGGAAAAATCGATTCGTCTATTGTGATGATCTATCCATTTTCTGGTCCCCTGCTGAGTATAGTGTGTACTGAATAAGGGATGTTTGTCATTAGGAAAAATCGATTCGTCTATTGTGATGATCTATCCATTTTCTGGTCCCCTGCTGAGTATAGTGTGTACTGAATAAGGGATGTTTGTCATTAGGAAAAATCGATTCGTCTATTGTGATGATCTATCCATTTTCTGGTCCCCTGCTGAATTAAAAATAAAGTAATTATTACACGGTTAGTTATCCGGTGTGTGTGTGTGTGTGTGTGTGTGTGTGTGTGTGCGCATTAGAAAACAAACAGTTACAGTTTGTAATTTAAAAGGATTTTGAAAGTTCAAAATAACAATTTACGCAGTTTTCAACGCTCATTACGATGGTGAATCAGATTTTCAAAAGTGTTTACGACAAAAACGTTATTAATTTTTAAAGATTTTAAGTTGCCACCATTTTGAAACTGTTGAACGGATGTTGTCGGTTTACACAAGCTATTACCGAAATAAATTTTTGCTCAGAGTTTGAATCAAATCGGACTAAAATCTCCAACGTTAGCGTATACACACACATACGTGCAAACATACACACATACACACACACACACACACACACACACACACACACACACACACACACACACACACACACACACACACACACACACACACACACTTAATTCAGTACAAGAGCTCATTCAAAGCCCAGAGGAAGGTTGTTCTAGTGGTTGCTCCAATTTCCACTTTCCAATGGAAATTCGCCAAAAACTTTGGTGATAGCTTTATTGAAATTTATTTTTATCACAACAATAAGACATCACAGTATGCTGTGATTTATGTTTACTGTTCGTACTGAACAGAAGCGCTGTCTGTTTGCCGAACTGTACAGTCTCACAAACACAAACACAAACAGCAGATGTTTAATTGAATAATTAGATACTTCAGTTTTTGCTGCTGCATTTTGTTTTCAATACAGACAGGATAAACACAACTGCAATCAATCAGCCTGACTGAACACACAGAAAACTAATTACTGCCAACTTTTATTGAAACAGCGAATAGAAAGTTCAAACCTAAACTGTCATTTTTTTCTAATACCTTCAATATACCAAGCGAATTTTTTAAAAATCACCTCATATTTTTCCTCGCGCTCACAATGTACCGTTTACAATCCACTAGTAATAATTGCTATGTAATCGGTACTGTTTAAACATTGGAATTGACTTTTTTAAATAATGTAAATTATTACTAAGCATTAGATTCTTATGCAACATTATACAAAATGCAAAGCACATCGATGAGTTTGTAAAATGTTGTAATTAGATGTGAACAGTTTTGGAACACTAGTAATGAAAACATACAGAGTTTTATTTAACCGGTAACAGTTATATTTACGAGAAATGTTACTGGACCAAATTTATTGCAAATGTTTTGCTCCCTCCCCATGTAGTGGTCAAAATTATGGTAGGCCTCGTCGTCAGCAACTTCAGTCGTCATCGTTAAACCAGAGGCCACCATTTTGAAACGGAAGTTAATGGGTTTCAAATCTTACACATACGTATACACATTTATCTTTAGAACAAATAAAGATTAAAGAAACAAAGTCATTGTGTTTAGTAAAAAATGAAAATAAGTGAAATTCAAACTTAGTGGATACAAGACGGCGGACGAAAGTTCTTTCTGTAAAAACAGGAAGTATTGACCACTTAACCACTGTAATGACCAGTGGTGGTTTGTACGCGATACCCAGGCAATAGTAGTTCAAAGATCACCTCGCAGTGTGTTTTTAAATAACATACAGAGCATTGAATATAAACATACTAGAACGATAACCCTTATGAGAGCTTTTTGAGCGCTCGCTGCTGGTGGCATCTTGCGGCAGTGTTCAAGTGTTCATCCATAGTTAAACTATTGTCTATTAGAGAAAATACTGTCTATTTTCTCAAACGCCTCCATACCTGACCATGCAGATTGTAGCATTCGTGGCGGCAGATAGACCAATTACTTGTATTTCAGCCGCTGATAACGATCACACTTTTTCATAATAGTGGCTGTTCTCCTAGACGTATATGTAATGGCAGAGCGCTTCACGACAACGCTCTGACGCGCTCGTAGCTTTCCCCGCTAATTTATCCGGTAACCGTTAGCCTATATTTACAAGAAATGTTATTGGACCAAATTTATTGCTCCCTCTCCATAAAGCGCTCAAAATTATGATAGGTCTCGTCGTGGAGAGAGTATTATAGGAAACTATCAACAACTGCAGTCGATATCGTTAAATCAGAGGCCACCATTTTGAAACGGAAGTTAACAGGAAAACATCTTACACTACGTAGTTTGGGCTTTATAAAATATACAAATTTCAAATTTCTTAACAAATTTCAAAACAATTTTTCATTGCGTTTGGTCAAAACTGCGTAAGAGACAAACAAACAGACAAATCACTGAACGGTCGAGTTAAATCAACCAAAACGATGGTCATTAATACGCAACCAAAGAGAAATCATTTAATTTCTGGTCTCATATTGCCGCTCTGAATAAAGCTGGACAGTCAGAAAATTTAATTTCAAGAAAGAATCATATTGATATTGTAATGAGATAAATAACCTCTGTTTTATGTAAATAAATTAAAAATGAAATATTAAATAAAATTCTATTAAACATTAAAATATTAAAATAAAGTATTTAAAAAAAGTTGAAGTGAGTTTTAAGACTCGGTGGTCGATGTGGCTTAGTCACCGGTCAGTCTGCTGCGCTCTGAACTGCTTCACTAAAGGTCGTGGTTACTGTATTGCCTTACAGTTTCTGTTAACGCCAATCCCTAGTTCTCATTAATCCAAACGGCGTCTTGGGCAATACATCTTACTTTCATACGCGTAGATCGTATTACTGAACTACTAACGAACAACGAACGTTATTCGATTGTCAGCTCACTGGTAGCTTCAAGAATATTCGACATCTTTGGTGGTTTTTTTTTTTTTTTTTTTTTTGTTTGTTTGACGTCCGACTATTGTGCACACTTGGGCTAATGTGGAAGTTTTCACATTAGTGCTTGAAGAAGTTTTCACTTTAAAAAAAATGGTACCGAAAAATTTACAAACCAACAAACCAGAAAAGAAATTTTTATCGAAGTCAGCCAGTTAGTTATCTTCAGCTATACAGCAATAAGAGAGGCAGCAAATATATATAGATAGCAGAAATTTATATATAAAATATATATAAGTAAAAATGAAAAATATTATTATATAAAATATTATAAGCGGTTTAAAGAAGAAAATATTATAAGACCTCTTTTAATATGACTTTATCCTCAGAGGTAAGAGGAGAATTAAAATTGAAATAATAGAACACCACGTACAGCAGTGTTTTCGTTTATCTGTTGTTTATTTAAGGTTTATTTGAAACACCTGTTATCTGCAACAACGTTTCCATGGTTCGAGGTTTTTACAGCTGTTCGAATTCATTATTTCCGCTCCGAAGTGTTTCAATTACCGAAGCGGATAAAAAATTTTTTAATAAAATAAGTATCAGCAGTTCAGATCCACAGCGGTATACTGAACAGACATAACCATTTCTCCAAGTAAAGTTTAAAATTTTATTGCAGTAAACGTTTTGTCTTATTACTACACAATATTTTATAACTACCACAATTTATTAGTTACAGTTTCTGGCTAGAGTGCCGAAGAAAGTCAATTCTCTTGAACTGAATATGTTCAGGCAATATGTTAGCATATGTGATTTTCGCTTTATTAGAACGGAAGCATTACACACAATTTTTGGCAAATTTCTATTGAAAAATGAGCTACGTTTAATGACTTAAAGAGTCATTAAAATGAGCGGCAATCGTTACATATACAGTGTTTCCCACGAAGAAATTTACGCATTTGATCCTCCATTATTTTCGCATTCTTCCATTGATCATTTTGAATCTATACGTACTTTTTAAAGAAGGTACCAAAAATACTAAGTAAGAATTGCATCTGACTGATGTTTGCAGAAACAAAATGGCGGCCAAAATAAAGTATAGAATTAATTTTATTTTTTTTTCAAACAAAATTTTATTTTTTAATTATATTTAAAAAAAAATTAATTAGATACAAACTAATTAAAAGAAAACTAAATAACAATTAACATTTCAATAAGTCAGACTTATTCAAAGAATTAATAGCTGTTGAACAATCTGATTTAATACTGCAGTACAGTGAGATTTTTAAGATAAATAGAATTAATTCATTTGGACACACACGCGCGCGCGCGCGCGCCACTCATTCACGCATCACGGTTCCTCCAAAAGCACCAAGCAGATTACAGTAAAACTTTGCATACATCTTCCTCTAAGGTCCTAGACGTTCGTTAAGAAACGGATTTAAAAAAATCCACCCTAAAGAGTTAAAATGGGGTTAAAAAGGACTCAACATTTTATCCCAGTATTTTCACATCTAAAATACGTAGAGAGGTCAAATTACGTACTCAGATTTATCTTAAGCTTTGAATTTGCAAAGAAAAATGTTTTTTAAAAATTTAATCCCTAAAGGGTTAAAATACAGTCAAAAAACTTTACATTTTATCTTTACATATAAAGAAGTAGAGCTGACTTCCACGCAGGTTTATCATAGACTTTGGAGGTGCTCAAAGAAATAATTTTCCAAAATTTCATCCTCAACAGGTAAACGCGACCTTTACATTTTCTTTCTTTATGTTTACAGATTTAAAAGAGAGTTAAAATTGAGTACAGTTTTATCTTAGGGTATAAAGGTATAAAAAGAAAGGGTTTTCCAAAATTCTACCTAAAGGGTTAAAAAACGTAAAATATATAGGTTATATTTTACCAATATATATAATATATATACCTCAAGATATGTACCTCAAAATCAAAAGAGAGCTGAAATATCATACATACATGAATTTTCAGCTTTGAAGGATCACAGATACGATTTTGCAAAAATTCCACTCTTAAAGAGTTAAAATGGGGCAGTAACTAATTTTACATCTTATCTTTATATCTGTACAAGCAAAAGAAATATAGAGATGAAATTTTACGTCCAGGTTTATCTTTGGATTTGGAAATGTTCAAAGACATTATTTTCCCCGATTTATTTTAAAACTTGTTATTTCCACAAGACCTAGCAGCACAACGGGTCAACCAAACGGAAACGCGATTATATGACTTCATATAATATTTCATATGTCTGATTAAAATATCTTATTGTCACGGGTTCTGTCCCAACAATCAGACTGTTATTTGGCCGGAAAAAGCACTGTGATCTACCGACATATTGCATTTTAATACAAAATGGAAGTATTCCGAAACACCTCAACAAGTATAAAGTGTTTGAAACTAGAGAAGGAAGAAATGTGTGATCTACGAAATTACAACATTCCAAGCGGAAAAAAGATGATTAAATGAAGATACAAACTTACAGTTATACAAACATCTAACAGTAAAACAGAAAACATTAACTATTAAAAACAAAAACATTTTTAAGTTGTCCTTCAAAATAATCAATTTTTTATTTTTATTTCCTGAAAAATGCCTTATTAAAGCACGGGTATACAGGGAGTCTTGTGTGTGTGTGTGTGTGTGTGTGTGTGTGTGTGTGTGTGTGTGTGTGTGTGTGTGTGTGTGTGTGTGTGTGTGTGTGTGTGTGTGTGTGTGTGTGTGTGTGTGTGCGTGTGTGTGTGTGTGCGTGTGTGCGTGTGTGTGTGTGTGTGTGTGTGTGTGTGTGTGTGTGTGTGTGTGTGTGTGTGTGTGTGTGTGTGTGTGTGTGTGTGTGTGTGTGAGACCTCTTATATAGTAATCAAAGGTACAGATCAGAGCTCATTTTAAATAATTAGAATTATAACTTATTTTCTTCCGTCCAGTGCTCTTTTTTAATCCCCTCCTAAAGGCGAAACCTTCGCGGTTTCGAAACCTTACTGTTTCATCTTCAGGCCGTAATACAAAATACCAAATCCCTTTGTCGAGGTTGTCATAAAGTTAACTAAACATTGAAAATATACGTCACAAACACTAAACACAATTACACGATTTTTATTAAAACGCACACGATGAAATTTGGTTTGACCTTATTTTAAGGTCACGTGTCTGTCTACAATGCTTTAATTTCCTAATGAAAATTCAATAATAACAACGCGCCAAACTCGATTTAGTGGTCAGAATCGGCTTTCGTCAAAGCATGGGCTACTGGTTATATAATACAGCATACCTAACGTTTCTTTACAATAAGCGACATTGTTTTAAAATCTCACTCTACATACAGTGTTACAAAAATTTAATATTACTGGTAATATATTGCACTCTGTTACCCAAATCTGTGCATATGCGGACGATGTATGTTTGATACACTCGGTCACTTCAAGAGCTTGACCTTAAAAGCAAAAAAGTGGATAAATGAAAGAAAACCAAAAATGTTATCTTTAAATGACAGTAACACTAACTTCATAGCACAAGTTTGCACCTTCGAACGTGTTAGAAGTTTTACTTACTAAGGGGGTAAGAGTTAAACAAAAATGCGATGTTAAATGAAGGCTGCAAATCGAGAATACTTTGCGAACTTAAGTTTTTTTAAATCATGAATTCTGTCAAGAACCACTAAGGTTAGTTTGAAAAAAACTCTGATTAGACCTGTACTAACGTACGGAGCTAAAACACGGACTCAAACATCTGCAATGGTAACAAGTCTCAAAATTTGTGAGCGCAAGATCTTAAAAAGAATATATAGTCCTGTGCACGATGGTGAAACTGAGAGCTAGAGGATTCGCAAAAACAGTAAGCTGTACACGCTGTATAGGAATATCTGTGTCAGCCATTTTATTAAAGTCCTCCGCATTGAATGGTTGGGTCACTTGGGAAGGATGCAAGAAGCTGGAATGCCAAACTGCTGTTTGGTCCTTGAAAAGAGAAGTGTGAAACAGCCACGCAGAAGATGGCTACAGGATGTCGAAGGCGATCTGCGGACGCTGGGCGTGAGCTGGTGGAGGGAGAAGACAAGAAATATTTCTATTTGGAGTGGCATTATTAGGGAAGCCAAGGCCCACCCCGAGCTGTGGAGCCAACAATGAGTGTGAGAGAGGCCTACACAAATTGAATAACTTATAATGACTGTACCCAACAAATTGCGTTGTTCGAGGTTATTTTACTGAAATGAAAAGCAAAAAGAACACATTTTATAAAGGCAGCAGGTGTTTATATAAGCGCTTACACACACTTCTGCAACATGGCTGGCGAAAAAGTGCCTTTTGTAATAACGCCTCCACTTCATTTGCATAAAGTAATCATTTCCACAATTAAGTGCTGCGAATGATCAAAGGATTTTTCTTTGTATTTTCCATGAATAATGATTTAAACGTTTTCCTTTCCGAGACAGATTTTAATGTTTGTGAATATTTTACAATTACTTTGAAAAGGGTTAACAAACCTACAACGGTATTTATTTAACACCTGAACACGCTTTAGTTTTACGAAATTTCGTTTTTTTGGACTAGATTTTATTTTACAGTGTTTAGTGTTTTGAACAAATTTGTTTGTAATTTAATAATATATCCTTATTTCGTTAAAAGGTCGACTGGTTTCATTGTTGTATTAGAGAATTCATCTGGGAAAATAAATAAAGCTACGTGACATTTAATTTTAGTTATAATTTTTAGCTTATGATTATTTTTAGTTTTTCATAGATTTTTTTGGTTGAGCTTTATAATTTAGTTTTTTTTTGACATATTTATCTTAAATTTTAATAAAGTATTTTTTAGTTCGTTATAAAGTCTATTGATTTTATTTTAATGTTAGAGAATCTATTTTGAAAAATGAACTCTTTGATGGGTCATCCTGGTAAGAACTAAACCCCAAACCACTTGTACGTGTGTGTGTGTGTGTGTGTGTGTGTGTGTGTGTGTGTGTGTGTGTGTGTGTGCGCGCGTGCGTGCGTTTTGTTTATGTACTATTAGTGTTGTTCATGTACGCGCAAGTTTGTTATCCAGCATACGCTCTTCGAACATTTCAATCATTCAAATTTTACATAAAACTATTTAGTTGTACACAATTTTATCCTTGTATTTACTTTTTTTTTTAAATTTTATCCAAGTTATTACTTGTATTTGTTTTTTGCATTTTAACTAGTCAGATGCATTTGCCAAATCATGGTGTCTGAAAAGAGACTATATATTTAAAATACCGAAGAAGTGACAGGAAATTGTCTACCAAAATTTAAGGATTTGGTTAAGTGTGTCTAAACAAATTGTAACACAAGCGAACGATCTACTATTGTTTAGAAATCAGTCTGGCTGTTAGTGAGCTTTACAAATTTGATATTCATTCTTTTACCAGGTGTGCTGATCTACAAGCCAACAAAGTTCAAGATGGCGGTCGAAAGCCTGCAAATAACATGACGTTGTTAAAGTACCATTAATTTACTAAAACTAAAACAATTGTTTTCAAACAGTTACACAAGTACGTTAACTATTAAAATTATTTCAACAGTTTCATTTCAAATCTTAAAAAATTTATAACATTTTAGGCATTTATTATTTTTTAAAAATTTGATTTCACTATCGTAAATCAGTTTTTAAAATTCAATTTAAATTTTCAAAATCCGTTAATGTTGAAAAATTTAATTTGACTCCTTCAGGGTTCACTTTCATTTATACAATGTCATTAAAATGTTTTAAATTCTAATATATGCGGATTTTAATACTGATAAAGACGGTTAAATAAGTATTTCAAAAAATATAATAAAAAGAAAAACTCTTTTAAAAAATTGCATTCTAACACTCCATTCTAAAACAGTTGCGTGCGGCTGTTATACTTATTTCAAATACTATTAACTCGGTCATTTTTGCGAAAAAAACGTTTTGTATGTTATAAACTTTGTCTTTTGATGCTTTAAGTTTTTGTTGAATTACAGTTTTTTACGGGATCATATTCCATTAAAATTTTTTTTTTTTTTTTTTTTTTTTAACGTCCGATTATTGTGCACACTTGGGCTAATGCAGACGGTGGGATGATTTATAGCGTATGAAAATGCCAAGCCCTCGCCGGGAATCGAACCCGGATCCTCGGGGTGAAAGCCTAGTACGCTATCCACTAGACCACCGAGGCGGCATATTCCATTAAAAAAGTCATGCCCCTGTGGTTTTCCTCAATCACCTTGAAATTTGTTCAACCGTTTTTTTTTACAGGATGAAAACTTAAATTTTACGCCAAATTTCAAGGTTTCTTAAACAAGAACGAAATGATAATGAAATTTATTTAATCATACAAACAGAAATGACGTAAATACAATCTGAGATAGTTCATGCGTGTGATGGAGTAAATTCTTTTACTTACATAACTTTCCTTGTCTTGGTATATAATGTGCTGTTACTTTGCCATTTAATTTTATTCAAACAGTAAATAAATAATGATAATTAACTGAAAAACATTTATTTGTTTCAGCAAAGTTTTTTCGTTTAGAAGAATTGGAAGACAAGGAAACAAATGGACACAATTATAGCTGTGACTGTTGAGTGTGCACATCGGATGTAGTCATTGCAAGAGCTTTGCTAAACCAAACAAAAACCAAAGTTAACAGTGAACGGTGAGGACTGCGTGACAGTCTGATGAATTTTCCCAAAGTAGTTGTAATCTGTCTGCACTTCCTGCTCTTCCCTAAAATTGGTGAGTCGAACATTATATCCTTCTGTCTTCCTTTGTTCATGGCCCCTCTAGGCTAAAATGATTCAGCTCTCGTAACTGAATCAGTGAAACAGCGAACACGTCTACGCAGGTTAAAATGTAGTTACTGCCGCTGGATCTCACGCGTCTTTGCTTCAGAGGAAAGCTGTCACGCTGACGTGATGGAAGCGAATTTTCAAAAGTATTTTTCTTTATCTTATGCTACTTTTTTCAAAACTCAATTTCACTATCATAATCTGCATTTTAAACTTTTGATTTAAAAATACAAAAATGAACCTTGATCGCCTTAAAATTAATTTTCTTAATTTCAACGGAATGTAAACATTCAAAATGCTGATTGAAGCAGTTTTTAACTCCGTATAAGATTGTAAACTCAGATTTTCAAAAACACTAAAACAAAAAGTTACAAATTTTTACTGCCATTTTGAAACTGTTTAACAAATTTTGCTGTTTAACTTGTCCAAACTAATAAAATCGATTTTCGTTCCACTTTTGAATCAAATTGAACTGAAATTTCGTGTATATATATATATATATATATATATATGTATGTGTGTGTGTGTGTGTGTGTGTGTGTGTGTGTGTGTGTGTGTGTGTGTGTGTGTGTGTGTGTGTGTGTGTGTGTGTGTGTGTGTGTGTGTGTGTGTGTGTGTGTGTGTGTGTGTGTGTGTGTGTGTGTGTGAGTTGAGTAGACGAGTGAGAATGATATGAGCTAGAGATACGGTGGGATCGCTAAGCCCATTAGCTGCTCACCTCATCTGTCTCCGCCGGAATCAAATCGGGTTAGGTTTAAAGACCCTTTGGAATGTACCGCCTAGGATGGGATCAGTGCTCATATAATAACTATTAGTTCTTAAAATAATGTCTGCCATAATTATAACTTCCAACAGAAACTTGCTAAAGCAGTCTAACGAGAAATATAATATACTTCGAAGTACATTTAAAGAAAATAATATCGTAGGCTGCGTAATGGGGTTTGTAAGCCGTCAATACCCTCGCTGCAACATCCTTGAAGAGAAAGTAATATTGCAGTCAAAATAAACTGCGAAACTGTTCCTCTAGAATCTGATAAAAATAAATCTACAACCTGCCCCCTTCCCCTCTGGCTCTATCTCCAGATCGATGTACCGCATCTTATTTGTTAAAGGAAAATATTCAGCTCCTGGAGGCAGGCCAAGTTTGTAGACATATCATTTCATGTTTAGTACAGCTAAAGTACTGGCAACGATACAATATCATGATTTACATTATATTACTGTATCTATATAACATTACTCTTGTACAAGATATTTATTGTTGGAAAATTACCATCGTTAGAAAAGAAATTATAATAAGACACAGACCAGCAACCTTGACCTCTAGTTCACTTTTTGAAGGTTACTTAAAAAAATTATCCGAAATGTACTTCAAAAAGAGTCCGGAATGTAACGACATACAAGTTGCACGTATCGTTTGGCCAAACCAACTTTCATCGTATGTATTTTAATCGTGTAATTGTGTTCAGTGTTTGTGACGTATGTTTTTAATGTTTTGTTTGACTTTGTGACGATCTAGACAGAGGGATTTAACATTTTGTATCACGGCGTAAAGATGGAACAATAGAGTTTCGAAACCGCGGTAGCCTTTACGAGGTGAGTAGATAGACCACTGACGGGAAGAATAGGTCATAATCCTAATTACTTAAAAAATTATCGATACTTGTATATAAAGCGTTAGTCAAATGTACGCGTACACTCCAATAACGTTTTAGTGTATTAGTGGGGAAAACATAAACTAAAGATGTACTTCATAGTGTATGGAGAACGTTTACTTACAGTTCATTACAATAATTTTAAATGTAAATCTAAACCGAATGTCACCTTATTTTAAAAGTCCTCTTGAAAGAAAATAACAAGGTATTTTTTATACATTATAACCTCAGAAATTATAGAAATCACCTTAGAAGAAGTTGTAGGTATTCCACAAGATATGACATGTTCCCCTTTGGCTGTTACACAACAATCTATAGTTGTAATTTACTAGTGAGAAATGTGGCACAACAATCTATCATTGTTATATTTTAGTCAGTAATAGTTCAAAATAAATCTACTAGATAGCATCCAAGTCTATATTTTTCAAAAAACCGTATCTTTTTAGTTCACTTTTCTGCCACTTCCACATTTTGCTGTTACAAAGAAGAACTTATAAGAGCTACAACATGACATTTTTCTTCAAGTTTTGTTTATTAGATAATCAAAATGGCTGGTAATTGTGATGTAAATGATAACATAATTCAATAAATGCTGTGGTATACAAGAATGTTCAGTATTTACCAGAGGATATAACTGTACCAGTCAAATTAGGATATTCTCTCAAATACAGTGTTGTTCAGGTACAAATCTGTTATTGTTGTTCAGACTTAAAAGTTTTAAAATTTATTCTTCAATCAGAAATTAAAACTTAATTTTTTAAGTTAAAATTTGATTGAAACAAAAAATTACTGTATCTGTAAAGATGTTATTCAAAATGGCGGCCGATCAGCCAATTCTAATTTTTTTCGTTATTTTCAATAGATAAATTATTTATTTAACAACTTAACTCCAAATATAATAAAACACACACACACGCGCGCGCGCGCGCGTGCGTGGTTTAAAACTTTTGTCGGTATTTGATAGAGACTGGAGAAACCAAAGTATTCAAAAAACGATAATAAGATTTCAATACTCAATCTGTTTAGGGTGGTCAAAAATCACTTGCAGATTAAAGTTAACGTTTTGGGTTTCCCAGGAGTTTTACTTTCTTCCGCCATTTTGTATAGGACTGGGATAGAGACATTAAGTGTGTGTTGTCATTTTATTTTAACAAGTCATATAAAATGAGATGTCACTCGATTCGAATTTGCTTACAGTATTGCAGAGCTGCCGCCAGAAACTCCAAAGTTGCCCCAAACACTAAAACGTACATCTTAATGCCTGGTAAAAATTTCATGAATTTGTTCCCCCCACCGCTAGTACGCTAACATGTTTTGTAGTAGCTTGGAGAATTTCTTTAGGCAGGAAAGTCCGTCAAATAATTTTTTCACCCCGCACTATTTTTGAAAATATTGTTTCATCATCGAAATAAATTTTGAATTTTGCATTTCAATTTTCTCTTTGAAGCAGTGGCAATCAATTTGACGGCGGTTAACTTTAATTTTTGTATTTAAAATATAATTTGTAAATTTATTTATTTTTCGGATCGCATTAGTGAAATAACAAAATAATCGCTAAAAAGCTTTCACGTCGGGAATGTGCGTGCTATGCGATTATTGTTAATTAATAATAACGTCTCTTAACGCGGTATAAAAACGTCTTTCTTAGCTGTCTTGTGAATTCCCAAACAATACAACAGACAGATCGACAAAGGTCTTTGTTGTAACCCAGTTTACACAGTGTAATAATACAAATATTACAAAAAAAGACACCTATAGCCTATGGCGTCAGGAGAGCCGCCTTTCAAAATTTTATTAATTATGCTGCAAACATACTTTCTTTTTACACAAAAATACCAAACTTCAATCATAACAAAATTATAAAAATTTAAAAAATCGTAAAAAAATATTTCTTATTGTTTTTAAATTAAAAAAATAATTGCATCCACTCCCTGCACCAGATCTGCACTGCCACGCGTGTCTTCACCGCTGTCCAGAAAACCCAGCAGGGGGGTGCAGACTAGCTGTACCTATTGAGAGGATTGAGACGTCCCTCGCAGTACCCGAGTCTAACACACACCTACACTTACAACACTACACTTAAGACGTTAACACTTTACATTCGCACTTACATTTAGGGAGGCGATAATAGTCTTAATGTGCTTTTCGCCTTAATATATATATATATATATATATATATATATATATATATATATATATATATAAATCCAGCAAGTCTGGCTTCAGCCATCTTCATCTCAAATCAGTTAAAACGGGACACACCGCAAGGCGATAGAACAGATCTTCTATCTTTCTGAGTTACACAAGGAGCATTGTAAATCAGTACTTTCAAACGATCTGAAGTTAAGTTTCTGTGTCACTTCTTAGTTCAATAACCACCTGAATTTCTCCATCGACATATACGTATGCAGATAATTTTTAGTCACTGATTCTAATTTTAATTCCCTGTATAGTTCAGGTCCTGACGAATTCTCGATACTGTTTCACAGCTGCTCAACTACAACATGTACATTAGCAAAAAACGCGCTACAAAATATTAGCATCAACACAATACAATAAAAGTGAGTAACAAACAGGTTGGTACGCGAACATCAAACAAAAAAAAAACATTATTTCGATAACAGCTCGTACATGTTCGACAGTTACAAAATGGCTACTTTTATTATACATTTTAAACTTAAGCACTTCAAAAAAAGGAAGGATTAAGTTGAGAAGGGTTAAGAAGGTTGTTGGGTGGATATTCGTTAAAAGGTACTGATGTCATATATGGATGTATAAACAACTCTGAGATTGCACCAAGAAGACATATACTAAAATAATTCAGTAGCTGATATTCCGTGGTACATCGGTGATGATAATCTTCATCAAAATTTGAAGATGACACAGTTACGGAGGAAATAAGGAAGGGAGAAACACCTGACTAGAATAGCAACAGCGAGGATGAAAGTGTTAGCAGCTGATAGATTCCAGGAGTATGCGAAGATTCAAAAGCAAAAAACTGCAAGAGCTTACAGTATGAGGATTAAATTGGAACTAAGTATTGATAGGCCTTACAGAGATGATTTGAAATGAACGTTACAAATAAGTGACACAATGTTCGTGTTTCAAAAGTTCGTTTGTGCAATGTGAACTGACGTTGTTAGTTAGTTTTTGAAAATTCGATTCCATCACGTCCTCACTCAAAACAGACGCTTTCTGAAATCATCACCTACAAAATATTCATTGCAATATGTTATATATATATATATACCTTCTATCTTTAAATAAAATAACAATAAATTATACTGTTGTTATTTACACATGTATCTACTATTTGTGTATAATATTAATGTGTATTTTATGAAAAAACAAAAATATATTTATACTTTTTCTGTTACAGCTCACTTTCTCAACAATGCTGTGTTGAATGTTACTACTAAAGGTAATTGCACAAAGTTTTAATAAACCAATTAAAATAATCGGGACAACCAGAAGTCTCGTTCACGTAATGAAAGGGTTCTTCCAAATGTGTTTCTCATTATCTCAACATTATTTTTTGAAATTATAATTTCACCACCAAAAAAAGCATTAAAAATCGGCATATATTAGCGTTTTAAAATTTCAAAAATTACTCTGAACATACGAAAATGTCAAAATGAATTACTTGATTTCAACCGATTCTGAAAATTCGAGATACTAATTTATGCAGCTTGCAAAACTGATTACGACGATGCACTCAGATTAAAAACAAAATAAGACGATAAACTTGATGCATTTTAAAAGTTTTGAAATTACCGCCATTTTGAAACTGTTGGACGAGTTTTGCTGGTTAAGGACCAAGTAATTACCAAATTCGAACTATGTACCAAGTTTGAATCAAATTTGACTCGATTAAAGCTCTCTCTCTCTCTGACACACACACACAAACTGGTTCTAGGGATCACTAAGGCGTTCATATCAAGGTCTCGGATCTAGATCTTACGTTTGGCTACTCCAAAAGCACATTTTCCAAGATTTATTGTGTTTAACATCGTAATAAATATTATTACAAAAATAGAATAATCATTTTTTTTAAAGTAAGCAGTTTACGAAAATGTTTAAAAAAATAAATTTTATCATCCAAATTTATCCAAGGTAATTTAATTATTTGCGCTATTAAAATTACTTAATTTTCAAAAATAAGTAATTTTGTCAGTTTTCAGAGTGACAAAAAGTATATTCTCCACTTTCCTTAGTACAAATGATACTTTCAGAAAAACATAACAAAACTCTGTCATCACTGGTTACACTGTTCTAGATTAATATTTTTCACAATAATTTATAATACTTTATATATATATATATATATATATATATATATATATATATATATATATATATATATATAAGAGAATATTGTGTAGCTGTTGCACAAAACATTTGAAAAGAGTTTGCATAATAATTTTAACGTACAAACCAAAAGTGATTGAATAGAATAATATTATT
Source organism: Callitettix versicolor (assembly GCA_022606455.1). Taxonomy (NCBI): domain Eukaryota; kingdom Metazoa; phylum Arthropoda; class Insecta; order Hemiptera; family Cercopidae; genus Callitettix; species Callitettix versicolor. Next base: position 43,211,286 of record CM040184.1, read on the forward strand.
AAACCACCCCTACCACTTTACGATACAACTACCCCCACACAAGCGCTTACAGACCCGCTGCTTTGCCACCCTAAACCAATTTTAACAAACACGATTCAGAAATGTTGAAACGAAAAAACCGCAGTTTATAATCTTTACCAAACGCTCGTGTACCTATATTGCCTATTCTGCCCCTTGTGTAGGCAGATTGTACAAAACCTTTGCCACACTCGATTATTTTCCAATACTGTTTGAAAACAACATACAAAACTTCAGAAAATTGCTGTATTTTCTCCAAATCGGTATATCTTAATTTAGTACAATTGTTGACCTTTTTGTAGATCCATAAAGTCAGTGTAGCAAAATTAAAATAGAATAATTTTATGTTTATAATAAGTAAGAAATAAACCCTTTGGCGGCCATTGTCTTTGCGTTGTTTTCGATTCGTGCGAAACTCGTAAATTTCTTTTATATCAAATTTTGTAGAGTACACTGATTTGTTATAAGAACAAAATTTGATTAACCGATTTTAAAAGTTACACATTTCTTTCGGTTTCAATTTGGAGGAGTAGAAGCCAGCGACCCGCATATTTTTTTAAGATTCTTAAAGATTACATTTTACAAAAAAAAAAAAAATGTTCGACACCATTCAGTCCTACGACAATTTTTGTAATAAAAAAATAATTTAGGCTTAGTTTTAATGGATACGTGCAGAACAGATTAACTTTTTTTGTCCTTACATTATTCGGTCGGTATTTATGATTATCTCACCATTAAATGCAAAATAATCAGTAAGTTAACGGTTTTTTACAAAATATACCGTTATACTTAAGAAAAATAGTTTTAAACTACGAAAATATTTAAAAAAATTTAATTTGAAAATATCGGAATTTTTTAATCTAATTCATTTTATTTTTCACAGATGTTCTTAACTTCGGTATGCAATTACTTGAGGTGTTGCAGGAAAACGTGCGTATTAAATATTTCTTAACCGAGTTCTCGGTTCAACTCGACCGTTAGGTGTTTGTTTATTACGCAGTTTCGACCAAAAACATTTACCGATTGTTTTGAAATTCGGTACGAAGGTATTTTGTATAAAGCCCGAACGAAATATGCGTAAGATCTTTTAAAATTTCCTTTCGATTTATCGATAACGAATGTAGTGCTGGATATTTCCTGTAATATTGGCTGAACGGCAAGATACCTATCATAATTTTCGCTTTACGGATTGGAAACTTGATAATTTCCAATCAAGTTTGTCCGGTAACATTTTTCGTAATAATATTGTTACCGGTTAAACTGTCGGAAAAGGTTACGAGCGGTGGATAAACAACTAATTAATAATATACTGCGAGGTCGTAAGTAGTGTTAGTGAAAATTCACCCAAAATAGCTATTTACAAAAAATGTTTGCTCGTACTCGTTAACATTGTTAAATTTTTATACTAAATAACATGTTAAATTTTTATATAACAATTTAAATATTTTTTAAAAGAGAAGCTTCTCAATAATTAACAAAATGGATGGCATTACTCCAACATGAAAACTCCAACCAATCATTTTAAGTTGTGATCCGATCCGTCTTGTTTCTAGTGGTAAACAAATAATTTTTTTTCAGAAAGTTCCGTTTCTGCTCTGATAAACTCTACAAACTTGAAGAATCTGTCACGACGGGAAGTAATGGATTACACTGAAGGGGATGCTGTTGCTGGACCATGCAGCATGTTTGATGTAGGAGACGTGGAGAAGCAAGAGTTTTATTCGCCTAATTATCCCAACAATTACCCTAATCACTCTGACTGTACTCGCAAGCTGATAGGTAAGCTGAAACAACTGCTTTTTAGACTGTACAGGGTGGCTGAAAAGTATCTATCACGAATTTTCTTTAATATTTGCGACATTTCAATTCTGCTGGCTGGATCAATTTAGGCGGGAGTGATAAAATCCAAATTATAGTGGCAGTGAAGTAAAGGTTTGTTTGGAAAATCTCAAATAGCCTTGTTGACACTTCATTTTAACATCTTCGTAAAACAAGAAAGTGGCACAAGAACACTGAAATATGACTACACTAAACAAAATGGCGGACAAACTTCAATATTCTGTTATTGGAGTTATTTGTCAAGAACAGAATAGAAGTATCCCAAATAAAAAAATTAATAAATAAAAACTAAAGGTGTAGTTAAGTCATAATTATCTTGCCTGCCATTTTATTTATAGTGAGCATATTCCAGTTTTCTACACCATTTTATTGTTTTCAAATATTTACCAAGGCAATACTATGACATTCTAAAATCATATATGGCTGAGAGGCACTTCCGGATAAAATGTGAAAAGGAATATTCCAGCCTGAAGAAAATACTTACAGGAGTTTCCCAGGGTGGTGTTCTGAGACCTATGCTATATTTACTGTATACAAATGACATACAAATCCCATGTACGCAAGGTTTGCAGATGATACTGCCATAGTCACTGTTGGAGATAGCCTTGAGGAGTCAAGCGGTAAATTGCAGGCCTCTGTTGGTGCAGTAAACAACTGGATGAAGTTGTGGAGAATAAAACTAAATGATTTAAAGTCTACACGTATAAATTTACTAATCGAAAAGTATATAACATACCAATAGATATCAACTTGAAGAAAATTCCCTGTGCGAATACAGGAAAATACTTAGGCATGACCTTAGATGCTAAACTTAAGTGGAAAGTGCATGTGAAAAAAATACGACTTAAATATCAGGTTTAGAAACACGTATTGGCTTTTAGGAAGACATTCTGAACTATCAATACATAATACACTGCTTTTATATCGGCACATTTTAAAACCTATATGGATGTACGGTGTACAGCTCTGGCGTTGCACTTCGGTGTGTAGTGAATGCGCCATGGTATATAGGAAATGGTGATGTGCACAGTGACCTGAAGATGGCATTGTCAGAGATGAGATAAGAAACAGTGCAGTGAAGCATTTACACAGACTGCAGTAGCATGAGAGTGTCGAGTTAAGAAGTACGGATGAGACCCAGAATAGTGCGAAGATTGAAAAGAAGAAAACCGATTGACTTAATTCAATAGACATTTGTTTGTTTTGTGTTTTGGGCCTAGCCATTGGGTTGTAACCCAACAACTGTGATGCATATGATTGATAAGTTACTAAATGATTGTAAAACTCAGTTGTAATAAACAAAATTCTTGTTTTACAAAGACTTCAGCTTACACATTTGGGTTTTTGAGCAACCCCTCCACCTCACCCCTACTATAATTTGCAAAATACGTTAACGGTTTTATTCTACTTTTCACAAAAATTGATTCCAAACGAACAGAATTTAAATTACTCAAATATTAAAGAATAATACATGGGATTGGTAGAAACGTTTTTAGCCACTCTGTATATTGACATTCGGCAGGGCTGAGGGCTCGTTGATCATGTGGCTGCGACACTAGTCATCCTGCTGCGTCTTTATATTGGACGTTAAGGAAAACAGTGCGTGTGGTGCCTGACAGTTACAACTCTGACTTGTACGCAGGTTCGAATCTGCGCAACGGGAAGTCGTGTTTCACTTCTTAGGCCACTTCCAACAATTTTACTCTTCTTACAAAAAATGTACACCGAACCGTACACGAACCCGTCCAAAACGTGTTGTCGAGATCTAGGCAGAGATGTAAATTAAGGTTAGTGATGCAAGCTTATTTTTCCAATAAAAATCCACAGAAACTTTTTAAAAAATATTAATATATCACAATTATGCATTTGACAATATCTTAATAATAGAAATGTTTATCAATTTATATTTATATTATATTTTTCGAACATTTACTTTATATCAAGAAACTTAATATTCACTTTAAAAATTGCTAAAATATAAAAAACCCTAAACAATCCTTAAAGTATATTTAATGACACTTCCTTTTGAAAGTCGTCTCTCCTCTAACATAAACTAAAAATTTAAATTAAATCAATTTACATTATTTATGCGACCAATAATGACATTCATTTATTCAAAAAAATAATACAAACAAAATTCGTATTAAATTACATTTTCCTCTAATACTTTTTTCAATTTAGAGGTCCTGACGTTATTCACATAATTTATCATAATAGGATTCAGTGCAGGCTGTAAAACAAAATATAAATTTAAATTGTCAATTTACTGTTTAAAACAGCGGTAACGAAATGAAATTTTGTACATGTCATTGAAAGTTTCCATCTCTGCAGTAATTCGCCCATAAATCATATTTTTTTGTCACCTCACCCCCACAACGCCATTTTAAATATTAACTTTTTATTATGGAACCCGTCTCTACAACGACTCTTAATAAATGGCGGCAAGGGAAAAAGTGACTAATATTGCTGTGGAAATTTAAAAAGTTAGGTTCAGTTGACAACGTTTTTTTATTAAATCGTCCATACACTAATATTTTAAAATAAGGGATGAAAGGGGAGCGAACAACCCCCGACGCTTCTTGTTGTCCTTTGTGAATGCATAATAGAGTTACTGATTTTAAATGAAAGCCTTTCTGAAGGTCTTTAAGAATAAATCGAGTTTCTTTTTATTTATTGCTATTAGAGGCAATATTTCTTTCGTGAATTTAGTTTGAAAAAATAATATTTCGTTGGAGTAATAGTATTGAAAATAATTCAAAAATTTAAAAGATTTTGGCACGTATCTTGCTGACGTCCTGGTAGGAAATTTATATATAGTAAAAATATTCTAATAGGTATCTTAATTTATAGTTTTTTGAAAATAATACAGTAAATAGAGTTAAAATCGGCAACAATTGGCTTCATTAAAATTTAAATTACATTGAAATACAAAAATAAAAACTGATATCAGATTCATTTTCATAACGTCAATGGAATGTATGCATGCAATTACAATAATTATTATAATAACGATTTTAACAACCCCTCAAAATTTATCAATTGGTCAGTGTAAGCTTATTACAAAATCGTATAATGCCGCTCCAAAACTATATTACAAACGGAAAATCAATACAAATTATAAGCAGATAGTTTAAATAAAACTTCAAAATACTACAATAGCAAAGTACAAATAGATAAATACACAACGACTGAATAGACTCACTCTATAGACAACGATAGAGATGGAATTTAAAGGCAGGGCAGTTGGAAGTGTTTGCTTGGGTCAGCCTTTAGTTGGGATCAGCTGCAAAATCCAGGTAGAAGACTGACCATTTTCCTGGAGGAATCAGCTTGAAGACTTTTTTAGACCTGTTAAGACAATTGGGGTGAAAGCGTTGTTTATATCAGTACACGCGTTTTTTTCATATCAACTGGTGTTTATATCATTGCAAAAGTTGTTTATATCAGTTGATGTTTATATCATTGCACACTTTGTTTATATCAGTTGGTGTTTGTATCATTACACGCGTTGTTTTTATCAGCTGGTGTTTATATCATTTCACGCGTTGTTTATATCAGCTGTTGTTTATATCATTGCACGCGTTGTTTTTATCAGTTGATACCTTCAAACAACAACCGGACACAGCGGACAGACGCTTTTCTCGGATGGGGCTGGCTAGACAAGGAATTTCATTTTTGTTATCGTATCCAACCGTAAAAACACAAAAAAACGTAATGAAAAGACGGCGGTGACAGGGTTAATAAAAACAAAAGGTAACAGAGATTGTCAGAAAAAAGGAGACAGGTTATTTCTCCTGTTGCCTGGAGAGGGTGGGTTATTTGGAACTGACTTCGTGTCGCCTTTGCATATACATGCAAAACCTTACACAACCTGATAATTCGACGAGAATGAATATGATTACATAGCGTACTACTGCAACTTACATTACCGGACAACGTTATCATTCTGAAAGGAGCTCAGTTAAAGAAACTCTTAAGTTTATCCTTGCTAACTTTTCATTTGTGTTTTTCGAGCCTATAGCGGATAGTGACATCGGCAGTGCCCCCGGCTGTCAGAAGGATAGGACAAATAATACGGGTATTATTATTGGAAGAAAAACTGAGCAAGAAGATTGTTATCAGTAAATAGAATCAACATGTTCTTTAAAATAGAGAAAAATAAAATAAAAATTATTAATAAAAATTAATATGAATTTTAAATAGAAATTATCAGGAAAAATTACTTATTTAATGAGCAAATTTTAAAATTAATTTTCACGTAGACTGAAAAGAAGTTGTTTGCAGGTAAAGTCATTTCATGTTTAAATTAAATTTTGTATTCTGGCAGTATCGTTTGCGCAAGTAACGTCTAAACAGTAAGCTTTGATAATGAATTATTTTATAACGTTTTTGTGTATTTGTTTAAAAAATGTGGTAGTCAGAAGCGAAAATGTAAAAAAACTGAAGTAATTATTGTTCATTGTTTGTATCTGTTCAATTATATTACTGAAATTGTTGCTAAATTGAAATTATTACACATCTGATTACAAAGAAAATGAACACTTTTCTACACTATTCACAAATATAAAATACCAATCTTATATACTGCTGATATATATTCCTCTGTAAATAATCTAATAATTAAAATAGCTGGGCTGAGCATGTAGTATAGTGACGTTTATTAGTAATTTAAATATTTATTAATGAACTTATTTATATGCAATGCTCAATATATATATATATATATATATATATATATATATATATATATATATATATATACAATTTTATGCTATATGGGTCCCGGCAGTAATATAATTATCTTAATTATAATTTCAATTTTTATCATTGAAATCATTTATTCTTATATAATTATAAACGGATAATTAAATTTAAAAAAATATCAGTCGCGGATTATGAACTCACTTCCATTTGTTTGATAAGCAAAAATCATGCCAATGGGTCATAAATAAAGCAGCTCACTGGTAGACATGGTATTCAATGAAACAATGTTAATTATAGCAGAATCTCGATTAACCATCACACGTTTTAACAGTCAGTTTCTATTAACCGTCAGGTTAATCTTGTTATCTGTTATTTTTAAATGTAATTGTAAGTAATTTGTAATAAATAATAAAAGTAACCTTCTAGGCAAAACAAAACACTGTAACTGGACACGACTTATTTATAGTATAGGCGACACTGATTGCTGTAGGGTACAAGAGCAATATTGATAATAAGCAAACACTGATAATCGAAAAGTAAACGGTGATATCATCTAGAGGAACGAGATAGAAACACTTAATATAGACTGTAATAAATTCCGAAAGAATGTATGATCGTTTCTATTGAAATATAAACATTTTCACATTGTTTACGATAATACCATTCAGCGTATAAGTTGATCACGTAACAATCACGTGAGTACCTTATGGCGCGCGCGATTTGTACGAATATGTTACATGAATACTTGTCAAAAGGTTAAGTACCAATCATTTAATGTATTAAAGGCCTATCTATGTAAAATTTGTATAATGCGTAATTGGAGTTAAATAGAAATTTAAGACATTTACTACATTTTCTCAACTAGTAATAATAAAACTTTCTGTACTATAATCAGAGTATAATGTTATTTTTATCGATCGCCGAAAGTACGGGTGGTGTATTTCTGTCATCTGTCACCCTAACGGTCCCGAGAATAAAGTTTAATCGAGACTCTTCTATGTGTTTACAGCGAGAGTGACGATTTACGTACGTATTATTAGTGCCATCTCGAAATTAAATATTTTCCCTTACACTCCAACAAGATTTTATATTTTCAAATTGTTTTCTCAAAGTTGGACGTAATTGGTGACTTATTTTAGAACACATTGAGTTAGACTGCTTGTACTAAATCTAGTTTTAATCAAAAACATTATTTTTTATGATTGCTATGAATTTTTATTGAATATTTTTCTCTTTTGGCTAGCAGTATATGCGTAGCGATTTTCCCTATTTTTAAATAACAATACAAGTTTTTTAAGTGTAATTATCTTCCATTTTACTGTAGACCTTGTACTACAGTAAAAAGTTTTGAAAATGGAATTATTCCGAAACGTTTTAATAAATATAAAGTGCTTGAAGCCAGGAAAGCTTGTAGTGTACTCTACAAAAATTACAACATTCCAAGCGGAAAAAAGACAATTACATTAAAAATTTCAACAGTATGTTTTGTAGAACTTACACGGAACTTGCATGTTATGATGTTATGTAGATACATGTAATATTATGCCTGGGTAATAGGAAATATTAACAGGAAATTGTAACGTTATGGAAATTGACAAATTTATAACTGTAGTAACTCACAATACAAGAACGGCGCATTAAATATACGAGTACTTACCAAAGAAACTAATCGACTGACTAGAAGATGCAAATATTTATTTTAAAACTGTTTAACTTCTTTGCTTAAAACTGCTCTCAAAGTCAAGCCTTTCAGAAGTACAGAACACTGAGCGGGGCTGCAGCGAGCTTATAATTAATCCGAAAAGTTGTACAGTATATTTTGTTTAATACAATTTTATAGACTTCGTTACGTGACAGCCTCCCGTTAATTGTAAATACAGTGTCTCATGCAGAGTTAAAGCGTATTTTATTAAGAAGATGCTCAAACTTAGGAAAAATATTTAAGCATTTATTAGCGCGCGCGCGCACACACACTTACATACACACACACACACACACACACACACACACACACACACACACACACACACACACACACACACACACACACACACACACACACACACACACACACACACATACACATACACATACACCATACACCACACGCGCACACACACACACCACACGCGCACCACACACACGCGCGCGCACACATACCCCCCACACACACACCACACGCACACACACGCACGCACACACACACACACACACACACACACACACAACAAATATAGTGTAGTATAGTGATCTAAAAGTCAAAGCCTGCGGTCTCTGCAGCTCGTTTTCCAATAGAAACTCGTTAATGACGAACTTTAAAATGTTACAGCTCGGCCGGGACATCTCCTGCGGCTCGACTTCAGAGACGAGTTCCACATAGAACCTAGCGAGGACTGTCGCTTCGACTACCTGGAAGTACGCGACGGGGAGCACGGCTACTCTCAGCTGATCGGCAAATACTGCGGCAAGAACTTCCCGCCGATGCTCACTTCGTCTGATCGTTACTTGTGGCTGAGGTTCCGTTCCGATGAGAACATCGAGTACTCTGGGTTCAGAGCGGTGTACACTATGGTGCCCAAGCCGACTTCGTGTAAGTATGATCAGAAAGTGCTTTCAAATGTTGTCGCTTTATGTTTCATTAAATTACGAGGACAGTTCGGGATTTTTGCAGCACGAAATTTGTTTTGAAATCTTTATGCAAATATACTAGCCTATAACAAATATTTATTCCTTTGTAACTTAAGAATAATAGATACATTATTTTCTTATTATTATTCTGCATAAAGTCTCACTGATGTGAATTGTGAATGTAGCGAATTTGTTTACAAATATAATTTTTTTAAACTTAAAAATGGCATTAAAATAAGAAAATAAACCCTAACCCCTAAATCGACTTCATTTTCAAATTTTCAATGAGTTTTAAAAATTTTTAATTCTTCTTTATACTGTAACATCTATTACGATTGTAAAATACAATTTTCAAAAAAATTGTGCTATTAAAGAATTACTTTAATTTGTAAAATAAAACAATTTTAATCCACTATAAAGCTTTATTACTCACTTCCAGTTTACAGGCTATTTACAAGTGATATACTTCATGCTAAAGTTAAACAAAAACTAGGCCAACAGGACGTAGGAGAGGGGGAAGATTGAGTGAGCTTGAAACTGCTAACACTTGAGCAGATAGATATAAGGGTTAGGTACCTATGAGTACAATGCTTGATTCATAATATATAAAATAATTATTTAATAAAAAGAAATAATATTTCAATGTACCATGTTTTTAAAATGGAGTAAAAAGTGTAAAATAATTTCTTCTATCCCCATACAAAAATTGTAGTATTATACTCAAAATTTTTTTGTGAATTTTTAATAGCTATGAAAATACTTATAAGATTTAAATCGTAAATAGTAGATAGTAGAGCTATTTGACCTAAATTAGTAATTATAGAATTTAATCCATTTTAATGCCCCCACTTTTATTGTTTTAAATTTCATAAGAATTTTTAAAGCTGCTAAATCACAATTTTCATGACAATACTACACAATAGTATCTGTTAGACTAAGAGAAATTATTTACATTTTAATACGTTTTAAAAACGTGGTATATTAAAAGTTTTCTTTTCTTTCAATAATTATAATCCGTTTTTTAGTCATAATGTATCAATTTGCTGTTATTTTGAACACAAAAATTTAGTGTCGTTACTGAAGCGACGACTGCTTCACTGCTCTCTACTCAATGTATTTAGGTATATTGGGCGCGATAAACAAGCAAACAGACAGACAAAAACAAGAGTTAATATTATTACATTGTCTTTCAGTTCTAAGCTACGTTTAAAGTTTCAAGTTTCTAGCACATCGGGAAATTAATTTAAAATCAATTGCAAAATTTTTACCGAACAGACAGACAGACAAAAAAGCGATTTTAATAAAAACTTGTTAATAAATGACATACAAAACAAATCAGTATAAATAATAACACGAATATTAAATGAAAAATAATAAATGGAATAAATCACTTGTAAATAACCTGTAAAGATCGAAACCGGAAGTGAGTACCTGAAATTACAAAATAATTTAAGAATTACTAAGATTTTAGTAATATTTTAAATGATCGCCATTTTGAAACGATTTTTGTGACATTTGATGGTCGCGCAAAAATATTTTGTACGAACAATGGCTTTTAAAGGTAAACCTTCATTTTTTTATGGAAGTCAAAAAAACGAGTTATTTGGGGAAAACTGAGCAATTGTGTTTTTGGTTTTTTTCAATAACTATTGTTACTTACAGATAACAATAAACATACGTTTTTGTCTTTAAAATCAAACGAACTTTTTAATATTCTGTAAAGTTTTCGAGATAAGTATTAAGTTAAACAACCATCATTTTGTAAATATAAAAAAGTTTTTATTTCGGCACACATTGTAAAGTGTAACATAAAAAAGTGTTTACAAACTAAATATATTTGTTGTTAAAATTTTTTTTATAAAAAAACAAAATTTAGGATATCTAAGCGTTTTCGGAAAAAGTTTTATTCTTAATTATTTTTCTCCTGATGCTGATTATGTCATAATGTTTTGGAATTAATATACATTCTTACAATAGAGAAATGCAGAACATTAAAGGGAATATTTTGTTGCAGCTGTTTACCAGCCTGAACTGGAGAAATGCCGCATAGAGGTAAATGGAACCGAGGGCTACGTCAACAGGTCCGACATAAGCCCGGCCTTGTCGCAGAGGGCTGTGGAGTACAACACACCCCTGGACTGCATGTGGGTGATCACTGTCACTCCGGGGTGGAAAGTGAGTTTATAAATTGCCACTTCCTTTCACAGAAATAATAAATGCTGCAAAAATACAGCGCCACCTCAGCACCTCCGTCGTCGTTAGTCTAATAAATAAATATAATATAATCCAAGCTTTTAATAAATAAACACGATAAACAGCTGACGTGAATTTCCGAAAGTATTTTCCATTATTTCACCTTTTTTTAAAAATGTGATTTCACCCTTCGTCGTCCGATAAACATAGTTAAAATCCGCAAACATTAGCATTTTAAACTTTAAAACTATATTGAAAATGAAATTGGACGGCCTTGATTTCTTCAACGAATTTTGAAAATTCAAAGTGCTAATTTATGCAGTTTTAACGCAGAATACGATGTTGAAATCAGATTTTCAAACACACACAGTTATGTATGTATGTATGTACGACTATATATACTGCATGTATATAATGGCTTTAACATTAACGGAGTTGAACCGTATAAATATCTTTATATTAATTTTGATTATAGGAAATCTTTATTCGATACTCAGTAAATAAAACTGAATATTTTATTTTTATATTTTATAAAATGGATAAAATTATGTTAACTGAAACTATTTTAATGATTTACTATTACTTCCTTCATAGTATATTAAACTATGGTATTATCGCAAGGGGATGGTTGTTGCCATCTCATAGAAATATGTTGCAAAATCTTCAAACAGAATTGTTAAAAATTGCTTTTAATAATCAATTCGTAAATGATAAAATGCCTCGTAATATTGATAAGCTTTTTGCAATTGAATCTCTTTCTTTTCATTATGATAAAATAAACAATAGTTACACTAATGTAAGCAGTATAACCAGTATAACTAATGTAAGCAGTATAACCAGAAATAAACGTATCCGTATCCTACCTCAAATATGTAAAACTCTTGGTAATAAAATTAGTTATGCAATCTACATATATAACATTCTCCCTAAGGATCTCAAAATATTACATAACTAATTCTAGGAAGAATAATATTAAAAAGTGAGTTAATAAATCAATAGTGTAATTACAAACTTATAAGAAAATCGTTTTAATGGACTATTCGTTTTGTATGTTCCTTTTGTAATACAAGTTATTTTTTCTACCACCAAAGTTGTATTAATTTTTGTTATGCCAAAAAATTTAATGATGTTAAAATTTTTATATTTGTACTTTCGCCTTGGATTACGAATGGCTACTCTTATATAATTATAAATCGTTTCTTGTTTACACTGTTATAAGTTAGCTGTAAGTTCCTTTCATTTACACAGATATCTCTATATCTCTGTAAGGTTTACTGTGGTATTATAATGTATGTAAACATTTTGAATTAATAAAATGTTTAAATTAAATGCAAATTTTATAGAGATAAATACTACTACGGTAAAGTCATATTTTCAATTAAAAAAATTAGATAAGTGTGAATCGAATCAGCAATAATCAAAATTTTAAAGTTTTAAAATTTTATGGGAAATAAAAAAAAATAACCCAGATCGCAGCTAGGTAGGGGAAGGTGGGGTAAGATGACTAACTTAAGCTTCAAATATTTTCCTTGGGTTGTGTTAGTGCTTTACAAAGCTGAAATTTTTAGGAAAACGTCTTTCAACCTTTATCTTTAATATAAAAAATTGGAATGCCGACCATCCCTTTTTCAAATATCAAAATAACGTATCCGTCTCAAAAAGAACATATTCGTCATCTTACCCCACATGTGGGGCAAGATGACGAAGCATGGTGGGTAAGATGACGAATTAAGAACATAACTCATGTTATAGTAAAAACTTGATTCAAATAATAATGACCGAGTAACTATTTTAATTCACATATTATAAATATGTTAAAAAAGACTAAAAACTATCTAAAACCGAATGGAAAATTTAAAAACTTAGATAAAATTTTTTTTTAAAATATTAATAAATTTCAAATACAAAAATCGCATTTCCAGGGTTTAATTTTTTTTCATTGTCATCCCAACCGGAACACACAGCATGCGCCCAAGATTTGCATTTGAAGCACTGATACCAGACTTCATCTTTCACTTGCTTTCCATAGTGAATACAGTCTTTCCCTTCTGCTACTTCTATTATTGTTTGAACGCTATACTCATCTTCCATGTAAGGAATTTCGTTTTCTGAAAACTCTTCTGAAGATGAGAAGTCTAGTTCCGGCTTTGCAGTTTTTTCTTTTTTTAATTATTTTTGATCGTTTAGCACACATCGTTTTCTTTGCTAATTTTCATCTTTCCTTTTCATTCGTTCCTTTTTTCTTAGCTGTAGCATTTCTCTTTCTTTCTTTTTCTTTTCAATGGCATGTGTCACAAGGGTTCCAGAAAGGTGATACGAAGGCTGTTTCTCTCTTGGTTTTCTGGAAGTTTTCTTGCTGGATACTGCAAGTGGAGGAAGTAATGAGAAAGAAGTTGATGGCTATGGAGAAAGAAGTCAGGAAGAAGAAAGCTGTCGAGGCAGTGATGATAAAGAAGTTGACGGTTGGGGAGAAGGCAATGGGGAAATAAGAATCGCTGGGGGAAGTGGTGATAAGGAAGCTGATGGTTGTGGTGAAAAAGCTGAAGAAATAGGGGTATGTGGATCATTGAGAGGAGGTGAGGAACTAAGAGCTGAGGAAATGGGCTGCACAATACCAGTAGCAGCAAGATCCAATTGATTGTGTTCAACAACATCAGTAGTGCATGCAGTTTGAAAATCTTGTTCTGTGATTTACCTCGTTCAGTTTTTCTAACATAATTTCTAGGCATGGTGCGGTAGAAACCCTGAGGCATAAAAAAAAAATTAGCTTGGCCTATCTAAATTAGGGCAGGAAGCAATAAAAAAAATATTAAAATGATCTTTTATTATTAAAACAATAATATTTAATAACAATATTACTATAATGTTAATATTGAAATAATTTGATGTTGTTTAAATGATTATTATAATTAATAAAAGATAGGTAAGATACAAAAATTACCATGTCGGGTAAGATGACGAAATGGAATAGTCTTCGTCATCTTACCCCACATCACCATTTTGTTTTTAAATTTGTATATTACTACTTTAATTCATCGTAAACAAACTACACTGCACATAATTTTTTACGTTATTATATGTACTTTGAGGATATTTCATAAAGAAACAACAATAACTTACCATATTTGTACAATTCCTTAACTTGAAAAGTTCAAAATATACACAACAACATTGAAAAATCAAATTCCTTTTGCCACTGCACACTACACTCATTGAACTGGTATAAAATATAGGTGCTGCAATAACAATCTGACAGGGGTCTCCAATGTGCCTACTTAGGTGCTGCTACCTTTGACTGAATTAGAAAAAAACAGAGTTCGTCATCTTACCCGCTTCGTCATCTTACCCTACTTTCCCCTAAATGTTCGTATTTGCAATATAATTTCAAAATGCTAACCTGTTCAGATTCTACAAATATTACGAAAATGGTTTATTTAGAATTGAAATTTTTCAACTGTAGCTTTTTGAACGGATCTTGCTGTGTAACAATATCGTGAGCTAAACTCAATTCTTGTACCAAGCGCAAGCTCGTTATTACCTGTCAATGTATTCTTTCAATTTTAAGCAAGTGTTTTTAATCTGCAATGTTTTTCTCGTAACGAAAATTTGTTTAAAGAATAAAATTACTTAAATTATTACTAAATTTATTTTGTAGGACCATCGTGGTACAAACCCAGAATCGGAATCGTTAATAATGAATGATTCTGAGCCATTGGACACGTTTTAAGTGGACATATATACTCGTTCTGGTATCAGGATTAACGATAACGTTATTGTTTTTGTCAGGATTTTACCATGATGGCGGTTCTAGTAAATAATGAAAGTTCTGCGAATAGGATCGGTGTTTACATCTAAGGAAACGCCGCAGTATAGAAGGGTTAAACATGAAAACATTCCAGGCAAAACACAAACAAACATGCTCGCTTAACACAAACAAATCATTTCAGGTCGAGACATTAAACCTGCTCCCAATATAAACATATTTCTATTTTAATTTTATACTCTGTTTATTTCGAAATTAATGAAAGTCTTGGTATATTTTGTTTACTTCGCGATAGTGTTGAGACGGGTGCACGAATACTTTCATTTTCACATCAAAAAAGTAATTCTTGGCAAACTATTTGTCACCTTTTTTAAAATAACTTTGGACAATGTAAAGTGTTTAGCCTGTTCCAGGAAAGGGAGTTTCACTGTATCAGAACCGTTTATGTAAATCGATTTCGACATTTTGCTATCGAATGTCATTGTAAAATGAGACAGGAAATTGATGGTAAAACATCATGGTAAAATATCCGACTCGAGGCCTTAAAATGAGCACAGAATTTTTTAAATCTAGAATATATATATATGCGTGTGTGTGTGTGTGTGTGTGTGTATGTGTATGTCTTAGCAGGCTAATGTTTGCAATTTTAGTAATGAATAAACAGATTTTAATGCTAATTATGATCGTAAAATCAAAATTTCAAAGAAAGTTAAAATAAAAAATACTTTTTTAAAATTTGCCTCCACTACGACTGTCTTTAGCTCTGCACATGCTTAACGTCTTCTTTAGTTTAACCATACAAAAAAGTACGAATTGAAGAGTTCGTTGAGTCGGGAACGTTGTGCAATCACTGATACAGACGTGTTATCACGCACTTGTATTGTTACATATACACTGATACGGACGTGTTATCACGCGCTTGTTTTGTTACAGATACACTGATACGTATTACGCGCTTGTATTGTTACAGATACACTGATACGGACGTGTTATCAAGCGCTTGTTTTGTTACAGATACACTGATACATATCACGCGTTTGTATTGTTACAGATACACTGATACGGACGTGTTATCAAGCGCTTGTATTGTTACAGATACACTGATACGTATTACGCGCTTGTATTGTTACAGATACACTGATACGGACGTGTTATCACGCGCTTGTATTGTTACAGATACACTGATACGTATTTCGCGCTTGTATTGTTACAGATACACTGATACGGACGTGTTATCACGCGCTTGTTTTGTTACAGATACACTGATACGGACGTGTTATCATGAGCTTGTTTTGTTACAGATACACTGATACGTATCACGCGCTTGTATTGTTACAGATACTCTGATACGGACGTGTTATCACGCGCTTGTTTTGTTACAGATACACTGATACATATCACGCGTTTGTATTGTTACAGATACACTGATACGGACGTGTTATCACGCGCTTGTTTTGTTACAGATACACTGATACGTATTACGCGCTTGTATTGTTACAGATACACTGATACGGACGTGTTATCACGCGCTTGTTTTGTTACAGATACACTGATACGGACGTGTTATCAAGCGCTTGTTTTGTTACAGATACACTGATACATATCACGCGTTTGTATTGTTACAGATACACTGATACATATCACGCGTTTGTATTGTTACAGATACACTGATACGGACGTGTTATCAAGCGCTTGTTTTGTTACAGATACACTGATACATATCACGCGTTTGTATTGTTACAGATACACTGATACGGACATGTTATCACGCGTTTGTATTGTTACAGATACACTGATACGTATTACGCGCTTGTATTGTTACAGATATACTGATACGGACGTGTTATCACGCGCTTGTTTTGTTACAGATACACTGATACGGACGTGTTATCATGCGCTTGTTTTGTTACAGATACACTGATACGTATCACGCGCTTGTATTGTTACAGATACTCTGATACGGACGTGTTATCACGCGCTTGTTTTGTTACAGATACACTGATACATATCACGCGTTTGTATTGTTACAGATACACTGATACGGACGTGTTATCACGCGCTTGTTTTGTTACAGATACACTGATACGTATTACGCGCTTGTATTGTTACAGATACACTGATACGGACGTGTTATCACGCGCTTGTTTTGTTACAGATACACTGATACGGACGTGTTATCAAGCGCTTGTTTTGTTACAGATACACTGATACATATCACGCGTTTGTATTGTTACAGATACACTGATAAGGACGTGTTATCACGCGCTTGTATTGTTACAGATACACTGATACATATCACGCGTTTGTATTGTTACAGATACACTGATACGGACGTGTTATCAAGCGCTTGTTTTGTTACAGATACACTGATACATATCACGCGTTTGTATTGTTACAGATACACTGATACGGACGTGTTATCACGCGCTTGTATTGTTACAGATACACTGATACGTATTACGCGCTTGTATTGTTACAGATACACTGATACGGACGTGTTATCACGCGCTTGTTTTGTTACAGATACACTGATACGGACGTGTTATCACGCGCTTGTTTTGTTACAGATACACTGATACGTATCACGCGTTTGTATTGTTAGATACACTGATACGGACGTGTTATCACGGGCTTGTTTTGTTACAGATACACTGATACGTATCACGCGCTTGTATTGTTACAGATACACCTTCAATTCTTCGGCTTCAGCTTGGACAGGCCCAACGACTGCGACAGTAACTTTATCGACGTTTTCCCCGAGAAAACTGACTTACCGTCGCGCCTGCACAACTTCTGCGGGTCGATAGCGGAAATGGTCTCATCTAAAAGCAACACACTACACGTCCGTTTCATGGCGGAGCCCAAGGCCATAAATTCCTCGTTCTCCATTTTATACACAGCCTTCAGAGATAAACCGAAAGACGAGCGTAAGTATTTCAAATGTTTACGGGGCTTAGCATGTTTTATACATACATGTTGGGCGAAAACAGAATGTAAACAATTTTAGATAATTTGAATGCAACCGGCAAGCCATATTACTAAAATCAACATCGCTGAGAAGTAATAGTACATTACTGTGACAGTTTAATTCAATTTTATTATTTGACAATCTGAGACTTCTAGTGGTTGAAGCTTATTGTGCTGTCCAACAATACTTAGCACAAAGACTTTATTTTCATAGTTGTAGTGGCTTTAATGTTTATTCTTACAAACCAAAATATATCCATTTTCAATTTTTGTAATAATTTTATGTCACATGGATTTAACAATGATACAATTATATTTTGTGTTTACATCAGTGATTGTTGTTTATTTAGACTTTTTTCTGAACTTCATTATAATATAAAGCCTTCTGGCGTAATAATGTTTGTACCTAATAACATTACACTAAACGTAGTCTTCCTTGGAGTCATATTAAACTGTACGTAATTCTACAGTCACATCAACTATCAGTACTCCTGGAGTTACATTATACGACACTTCTTATGGAGTCACATAAAAATATACTTACCTATAGAGTCACACAAAACTATATGCAGCTCTAGAGTCAAGTCAATATATACTTATCTCTAGAGTCACGTCAAAGTATATGTAATTCTAGAGTCATATCGGACTATATGTGCCTCTGGAGTCATATCAGACAAGACGAACCTTTAGAGTCACATCGAACTATATGCACCTCAGGACTTACATCAAACTATATGCACCTCTAGAGACACATCGAACTATATGTACCTATGGAATCAAATCGAACTATATGCACCTCTGGAGTCACATGGAACTATATGTAAATTTGGAGTCAAATCAATGTATACGTAATTCTAGAGTCACATCGACTATAAATGCCTCTAGAGTCACATCAAACAGTACGTACCTCTAGAGTCACATCGAACTATATGTACCTCTAGAGTCACACCAAACTATATTTAATTCTAGAGTCACATCGAACTATAAGTACCTCTGGAGTCATATCAAAACAAGTAGTACTTCTCCAGTCACATAAAAAATGTGTGCCTCTCGAGTCATATCAAACAACATGCACAATCACATAAAATAATGTGTTTTTAATGAGTAAAAAATTATTTATCAAACGTTGTTTCTAGTAACTTCAAACGATGCGCACTTCTTGAGTAACATCAAACTAAGTGTACTTCTCGTGTCACGTCAAAAGAGGTGAACGATCTCAAGTCAGATCGTTCGATACCCGATATGTATACACATATCAAGCGGGAGTTAAATCTAACAATGAGTATTTCTTACTTTATTATTACTTCTTGTGCCAAATCAAACTAAAACGAACCCAAATCCTGACCTATATATAAGTTTTTAAGAGGTGTGTTTAATATACACGTGTTACAAATTCACTACAATCACGTCAGCGAGACAGAGTGTCGCGATTATACGTTTACAATTAAAACAAAACTATCTAATAATCATAGAGTATACTGTACTGCTATTTTAATTTTTAATTTTATCACTTGTAACTATCTACACGATACCCGTCACTTTGATAATTTCAACTATGCAATGCTATAAAATCAACCTGTTACAGCTCACTAATAGTGGACTCTCCTCACAACCGTTCCCGATAAAAGCAGGAGGTGTAACGATAAACACAGAATTTAAATACGTTGCAGTACCTTAACTGTAGTAGGTTATGTATTGGATTTCAATTTTACAATTACAAACTATATCTCTAAAAATATTGCAGAACGTAAAAAAATTTGATATTCTGATTGACGTTGATAAGTTTTCAGGCAATTGTTTGCTATTTGGCAGTCACTGTTAACATTTCCATCACTGATATTTGTTTTTTATAGAATAGTTTCAATATATTCAACCAATTTCGATGCAATTTTTAATTTAAACTCTATAAAAAAAATATCAATACGTTTTGTCAAAACTCTCAATAATCGGTTCCGGAAGTCGAGTCTTATTACTACACTATAATATCAAAACACTACTGTATCGATATCACCAAACATCAAAACAATACTTTACATTAATATCACGTATACATACAATACTATACATTAATATAATCAAACATCAAAACAATAGTTTACATTATTATAATCAAATTTAAAAACAATACTGTACATTAATACCATCAAACATCAAAACAATACATTAATATCGTCAAACATTAAAACAATACTCTACATTATTATAATCAAACATCAAAACAATACTGTACATTAATATCATCAAACATCAAAACACGACTTTTTTTGTTACCAAATAAAAAACAATTTTTGTATGTTGTACCCATGATAGCTAACAATTAATTTATTTTGAAATGGTAGCTTACTTTTTTTTTTTGGTGTTTAACGTCCGGCTATTGTGCACACTTGGGCTAATGCAGATGATGGGATGATTTATAGCGTATGAAAATGCCAAGCCCTGGCCGGAAATCGAACCCGGGTCCTCGAGGTGAAAGCTCAGTACGCTATCAACTAGGCCACCGAGGCGAGTAGTGTTGGTAGCTTACTGATTTAATGAATGCCAAGAACATACTCACTTCCACCGAGCGTAGTGTTGGTACATGCATTTTTCTTTAATTCTCTAAACAGTATAGGACTTTTATTATTATTCCATAAATCTCAGATACGATCGGATCGTAAAGAGCCCAAGATAGTACAATAACTTTTAAATTAATATGACTGAAAGAGAAGTAATGCAGATGCAAGTGGGAGTTATAATATCGAATGCTTATACAAGAATGTTTGTTTCGTTTCAGCGTGCAAAGAGGACGAGTATGACTGCGAAGACGCTACGTGTATTTCGATGAAACTTCGTTGTAACGGGAAGACCAACTGCCGGTTTCGCTGGGACGAGGAAGACTGCAAAGTAAGACTGGTAACATTAGGTTAAGCGGTCAGAGTTCTAACATCTTACTAGGTCAACTGCCCTAAATGTGTTATTATATTATATTACAAACCTTAAAGGAAGTACCAATCTTATTACTTTCCCCTCCTTTGTTACATGTTAATGTACACTGGCGTAACAAAGTTAAATATGCGCTCTATGCAACTTTAAATGGACGGTTCTTTGAGACTGAAGTGTTCCATCTCCGTCCCACAGCTGCAAAGGCAGGAAATTGAATCGGGTTAATTTGAATAGTCATTCCGGAATCGCCGAATTACTGACTGCACAGAATTACGTTACATAAATACACGAAGCAATTTTGACTGCATTTGTGCGTTTAACCGTATGTGACAATTATGATTGTATTCATGCTCTTGAGCGAATGTTAATAGGTAGGCTGTAGGTCTTACACTGGGCGAACCACCATTGATGCTCAAGGAATTTGAGCCTTTACATATTAAACTGTGAAAGTCGTGCCACATATTCAAGATAATTTGAAGGAATATGTTTGATTTGATTATATTGATTAATTTTTTAATGTTTGTGTTTAAGTCCCTGGCCCCACGATTAGTTCAGTAGTCTGGTGCCTCAATGAGTTTTAGCAGTCTACTAAGTAGCTCATTCTGCTGGGAGTCGTCAGAGTTAAGGAAGTTGGCAAGAGCCTTACAATCACAGATTATGTGACCTGCAGTTCCCTCCCTTCCTGCACAACCTACACACGGTCTCTCCCTTTTATATTCCTATTCTATTGATGTGCACTCTTTAACTACAGTACCTTATCGCTTTCCTGAGTGTCGCTTTGCCCAGGATCTTATGTTCCTGACTGACGGCCCCAGTCTGGAAGTACAGTTCCCGTTAACTCTGTCATCGCAGCCAGAAAGTTTTTGTGTTTCTTATATCCAAGATCGATCCTTAAGAGTTTCCTGTTTGCAAGTTTCATTATAAGCATCTTTACTACTGTAACTATCTACTCGTTTTGTGATAGACCGTCATCTTCCAGATACGAGACCACATGTCTCTTCCCCTGGAGACTGGATAGATCTACCAGCGTCTTTTATTGCTTGTGGATTCCATTGGGTTATATACAAAGTTTTTCCTCCCCATCCGCGCTGTTTTAACTCCTTAGTTCACTTTTGTTAGTTCTCCGGAGTTTTCTGGTCTTTGAAGATTTCTTTCCAGCCATCCAAAGCTCACAAGCACCAGAAGAAATAAAATGTCCACCCACACAGAGCCTAGCATGCAAACGTGAGGCTAGCTTGTCTGCTTGGCTGCAAACGTCTTGTGGTCTGCTGGTACTCGGAGTCTGCATATATAAGGTAAGCTCCCCCCCCCCAGCCAGGCAGACCTGTCTACTAAAGTAAATGGTGTTACACTTTCGCTTGGGATGATGGAATCTAGGTCAATAGTAGATCCAGCTAGAGCACCTCGGGATTGCCAAACACGTACTAACGAAGTGTGAGCTCCCGAGGGAAGGATGGGGTATTACTTTCTGTTACATTGCTGAAACGTGACTTTTATTTAACGTAATTATAAGTATCTAATTTGTTAATATTACCTACACTGTTATAATTTTTTTCTTATAATGTAACCTTCGTTTAGCTGAATGCTATTTACTTCAAGCCTATTTATATTTACTTCCAGACTAATTATTTATAGCCTACTTATATTTACTTCCAGTTATATACTCGTATAACTCAACAATATAGTAATATATATATATATATATATATATATATATATATATATATATATATATATATATATATATATATATATATATAACTAAAGTAGTAATACATAACTCAAGTAATACTTACAATATTAGCAGTCTTGAGTTGAATAATGCTAACCGTATCGCTACAATTATAGCGCCTTTAACAATTAATATAGGTTAATAAGCACAAGGCTCATTTCATCCAATAAAAACAGAATAGATTCTGTATTAATTGTCTTATCTTTACAGGACAATAATTAAATTTATTGTATTGTTTCAGAGTGACTTGAGTGCTCTGGCCAAAATATTGGAAGACGAACACATGATCATTATTCTTATAATATTCTTCCTGATACTAACTGGATTGTGTTTCACTTTTATATATAACTGTACACGCAAACTGTTGCGAGACCATCAGATTATAAAAGTAAGTATACAAAATAGCAATTGTTCTTTTAAGTAATATTAATACCCAAAGATAATTAATTTTCGTCAAATTTTCCTGAACGACTTGCTAAATCTGGATAGTATTCGATTTTGAGATATTAATGCGTTTCTCATATTCTGAGTCTACACATGTCTTTTTCCGCTCTGCATCTTTCAATGAATCGAATGTGAAAACACTACAGTTCGTATAAAAAACTATAAAGACAAAAACAACTACAATCAAGATTTGCTTCTTATTTAAAGTAAATTGTTGGTTTTATTTATAACCATTTACTACTGACAAAGCAAATGGATCAACAAAAGAAGGATTTGCTTTACTATAGGATAAAAGATTTTGATTCATATTTATTTTTTTAGATGCTTCATATGCTTTTCATATGCTTTTTTTTAATCATTAGGCTCTATATTATATAATTACTTATATTAAACTAATAAATCTTATCTTATCTTAATCATATTATATTTCTGAAAGTTTGTGTGTTTGTTTGTTTGTTATTTAATCACGCTTTAACCACTGGACCAATTGAGATGAAATTTGGTACGAAAATGGACTAGATATCTGAGATAAACATAGGCCTATTCCTGTTTAAAAACCGTCGTTATACTACTTACCCAGCCCAACATAATTATTAGTATTTAGTTTTGTGGCATGTGTTAACTGTAGTTATGTTTACTGGACCTGAGATTTAGATACCTAAGATGGACATAGATCTAATCAAATTTTAAGAATCTTAATCTGTGTTTTATTTATTGCAAAATTATTGCTTTTAATGTTAATTTTCAATTATTTTAGTTGAAATTTTTTCAAAACTGACTTTAATTTGTTACTTTGTGTTGAATTTTCAATATTAAATGTAAAAAAATCCCTACGCAGAGTGCAGATTACGATACGTTAAAAATGACTATAATTTTAAGTATTTTCTCTTTGTGAAAATCTGGCTTGCTTTATAGTTTGTAGTTTTGTTATTTTAAATTTCATTGAACAAATAATCACAATCTGGTGTTTCTCATTTAAGACTTTTCAATGTTTTCGACGCATAAATGTAAATGTCTATAACATATACAATTTTATTAGGATACTTTAATTGTAAGGTAGTATATATATTTATGTAATAATATTATATGAAAAAATGGTAAATATGCAGTGTAGCATGTCCTGGATTTTTCGATATTTTTGTTACTTAAACCTTTATTATATGCCCAAAAGCAAGAATCCAAAATATAAAAGCGCGAAAACCACGATAAGTACGATAAAAATCGAAAATAAAAGTGACCAACATAACCTCAAAATTGCTACCGCGCGAAAATCGGTAAAACAATAAAAATACGTCTAACACGGGTTTTGGGTGTTAAGAAACCGATTTTTTTAAGAATACTTCATAAGCTAACTAACATGGTTGTTAAGTCTAACACGGTGATGCATTAAAAAAAACCTTTATTTCTTTTTTTTAAGAGTACTCCAAACCTAACTTACACTGTTGTTGGGCATAATACGGTGATGCGTGAAAAAAACTTTATATTTTTTTAAAGAATGCTACATATCCTAACTGACAGGTTGTTGGGCCTATCACGGTGATGTGTGAAAAAAACCTTAATTTTTTTTAAGAGTATTCCAAACTTAACTGACACGGTTGTTAGGCCTAACACTGTGATGCGTTAAAGAAACCTTTATTTAAAAAAAAAAGAATACTCCATACCTAACTGGTATGGTTGTTGGGCCTAATACGGTGATGTGTGAGAAAAAACCTTTATTATTTTTTTTTAAAGAATACCTATAACCTAACTGATACGGTTGTTAGACCTAACACGGTGATGCGTAAAAAAACCTTTATATTTTTTTTAAAGAATAAATACTACATATCCTAACTGACACGGTTGTTGGGCCTATCATGGTGATGTGTGAAAAAAACCTTTATTTTTTTAAAGAGTACTCCAAACCTTAACTGACACGGTTGTTAGGCCTAACATGGAGATGCGTGAAAAAATCTTTATATTTTTTTTAAAGAATACTCCATAAGCTAACTAACATGGCTGTTAGGCCTAACACAGTGATACATTAAAAAAACCTTCATTCATTTTTTTAAAAAGAGTACTCCATAACCTAACTGACACGGTTGTTTGGCCTAATACGGTGATGCAAGAAAAAACCTTAATTTTATTAAAAAAGTACTCCATAACTTAACTGACACGGTTGTCAGGCTTATCAGGGTCACTTTATTTAAAAAGAAAAAATACACCATAACCTAACTGACACGGTTGTTGATCCTAACACGATGATGCGTGATCTTTAACGTATATTATGATTGCGGGCAAAGCCGTGACGAGTAATAGCCAATCATATTATATTTCTGAAAGTTTGTTTGTTATTCAATCACACTTTAACTACTGGACCAATTGAGATTAAATTTGGTATGAACACGGTTTAGGTACCTGAGGTAAACACAATACTATTCCAGTTTAATTGTAAAATAGTGACTTTCTAATAATACTGTATTTTATTAAAATATGAGAGGACCCTTTTTTAGAGTATCGAGTAGCAAAAATTTATATGTCCGAAAATCGTATAACCGAAAAATCGTGTAATATTGTATACAGAAATATATTAAAATGAAGTGGACCTATTCTTATTTTGAAAATCGGCTATAAATTTTATTGCCTACATTATAATTGCAGGCAAAGCTGCAACGGGTAACAGCTAGTTATTAATATTTTTGAAATTGAAGTCCTTTAACTCAAGTCCTTTAAAATCCGAGACAACACATTATAAGCATGTGGTATTTTGAGTAATTCAAACACTGCCTCTATTATCGCATTTTTGTTTGTATCAAATATTGTTATCTGCGCAATAACATTTTCCAGAATTATTGTAAACGTAAAATTTTGCTTTATTCGTAAACACTTCGGAATTTGGATACTGAAAATTTTAAGACGGTTTTTTTTATAAATCAAGCTTGGGTCGATACTGAGAGGGGTTGAAAACTCCCCCGGCGCCGCTGGGTCCGGATTATCGGGCTTAATAGCCAAGGATTATCTTTTAATGGCCTTCATAAATCTCTGTGGAATAATTATTGAGATGAAACCGGAACAAGGGATTATTTCTTTAAGACTTCTTTTACAATAGGGAGTGTAGGCTATATATAACCACCGCACTCAGCTGTCTCGTGAGTATTCAGAAGTAAAACAAAACAACACAATCAAATATTTATATATGAAATTATTTTTGTATTTAAAAAAAATAACAAAATTAACAGTAACCGCAGTACAATTTATACTTTCTTAATTCTAAATTTTAAACGTTTTTTGAAATATCACTTTGCTATCAAATGTTACAAAAATGAGTTTCTACTACTTTAAGAAACATTTTTGCATCTTTAGTTGATTTAAATATTACGAATAAACTTTTTTTGCAGATCTAAAGAAATTTACGATAGCGGAATCATATTTTCAATGTAAGAAAAGGAAGTTGTTGTTTCAATGGTTGCTTTAACTCTTGTTTTAAATTTCTGGGTAAAAGTTTTGTCTGAGCTATTCCTAGAAATATTTAATGTTAGAATCAGTAGGTTACATTAATATTACAATTGTTATATAGTGATATATTACAGACGCCCAGATCTTATCATATAGCTTCGTAATTCTAGCCAACAGATTCACTGAATATTTAGACGAATATTTATGTGTTCAGACCTCCTGTGTGTGTGTGTTTGCTCGCGCGCTCGTGCTCGTCTTGTTTACTAAAATCTGGGTGCATTATTTAATTAAAACAATTTGTGAAGCCGTTTTTGTCAAAAAAAAACAAACAAAAATAGGCATTTTCAATATTTCACTAAAATGTTTTCCATGAGAACCCTTTCACAAGGGGTGTTATATTTTGAATCACTGTTTTTATAACATCGTTACATAATACTTTTTAATAGATGTACAAGTAGTAAAAATTAGCATCCACTTAATAACTCCGGGTTTATCAATAGTTCCTCCTGTAATACAAATTTGCTTATTGCTAATTCATGAGAAAATACTTTATTTAACAATATCCAGTTTACACTATTGTTGCGTAACCAAACTACTTTGTTCATCGAGTGCTTATTGTTTGTCCCAGTTTCATGGTTAATGCCCTGGTATTACTGGCGCCATGTTTTGACACTCGCCGGTTCGACGGAGGGTCGGAAGTGGAGCCACAAATTATCTTAATTGCAATCTGCAATCTATTGATACTCTGTTTTAATAATTAAAAACGTTATTAGTGAATTTCCGAAGTCATTAGCGAAAATGTGCTATTTAAACGGCCATCGTGGTAAGTCCCAGAGAGGTGCATTTAAATTTTGCCAAACCAGACGTGTTGTGTGTGTGTGTGTGTGTGTGTGTGTGTGTGTGTGTGTGTGTGTGTGTGTGTGTGTGTGAGAGAGAGAGAGAGAGAGAGAGTTAACGTTCGGAATTTTAACCCAATTTGATTAAAATATTGCAGGAAAATAAATTTTCGGTAATCGGCAAAATTCATTCAACAGTTTCAAAATGGCGGCCATTTCAAATCTTCAAAACATTTGTAACTTTTCTTTAAATGTTTTCAAAAATCTCATTTTACCTTGTTAATCAGCTTTTAAAAACACCATGAATTCTGAATTTTCCTGAGTTATGAAAATTAATATGACGGCGGTCACGGTTCATTTTCGTACTTCCACTTAAACAGTTTAACATTTTAAGCAGCTTGTTAGTTTTAAATGATAATATACGTATATTTTAATGCTATTTATGTTGTTGAAATCGAAGTTTCAAGTTTGCCAAACAATATCAGTATTACAGGACTGTAAGTGTAATAAACCACATTACTGCTTAATATTACATAAAGTTAAGTTGATTTATCCTTTGTTATTGTAAGACCAATAATAAAATTATTTAAATGAACTTTTTCTGAAATACCGCTTTGTTTTTAGGAACACAAACGTCAGGCGAGAGACTCTAGGCTGTATCCTTCGGAACACAAGGCTTCTATCACTTCAACGCCTTCACTTTCAGTCACCAAGGTGCACGCGATTCACAAAGAAGAGCTGACACAGTCCTGCAGCGAACATTCCGGGTCACCGGTCAGGAAGTTCGGTTCAACACCGGCCTTGGTGAGGAACGAGTGCCACGTCCCACCGGCGGGAGACCTTTTGCCTATTCTTATCCGAGGCAAGTCTGATCAGGAAGATTATAAAACAAAAACAAACGGTGCTGCGCTTATACCGAAAGAAGAATGTGAGACGGAACCGGAAGACGTACACTTATCGATTTCCGAAGACGATTACAACCAAAGTTTACCGGAAATGAAAGACAGCGAATGTCAAACCAGAGAGAGTCTCTTTCACAACGTTTGTTTCACCACTAAAATGTTAGACGAATGTTCGGGCACCCCGCCACCTCCTCCTCCGCCCAGAGTGAACCAAATGTTCAGCGGCACCAGGACGCTGCCGTCTACCTTCGCGCCGGGGATAGGCTCGTTCACCACTTTCGGTTATACAAGGAACAACACGAAAATCGTACCGTCGCTCATAGAACCGAAGATGTGCGACCGGTCCGATATGGCCGGAAACGAAAGTAGGGCGTTCACCCTGCAGTCTACGAAGTCGGCTCCCGATGTCATCGCTACCCACTGACGATGGGATCACGCCGAGTGGGAGCCGTACAAGAGGCGACAACCACGTCGGTACCTCCAGACTTTGGGCACTCCTGTGGAGGACAAATTCAATCTGAGCGATTGCGGAGTACAATGTGACCTTGACAGTTGCAATTTTTAAACAGTGACAGAACAGTGGCTAATCCTGTAAAGAAAGGAAGCAACAACTTTTACATGTAATTTAGAAAATACTTAATGTGTTAATAATTTCAAATTCTGAACGTCACTCATAACAGATAAAATAAAAACATAAACTTCTGGTACACACTGTATTAAATCTTTACTCACGCGTATTCATGCAAAGTTTCCTTAAACTGGTATTTTTGCTCTTTCAGACCTCATGCTAAAGTGGTAATTTCATCAATTTTTTTTTGTTTTAATATGCAATTTATTGTAAAAGTAACACACTCACCTGCGGCAGATTCAATTTATTACGTTAACTTACGATTTTAAGCCCTTTTCAACGGACTTACATTGTGACGTCACTGCTGTTTGCATTGCATGGTGCAAGCTAAATTTCATAAGCAAATTACTAGGCTTACGTCACCCAAAGAGTTACTGCTCATGGGCGTTATCACTGTACAATATATCATTTATTTTCTTGACAGTTCTTGTAGTGGTATCCAACAACCATGTCAGTTGTCATAACTTTTTTTAAAAGATATACGAGGTGTGTTCAGAAAGTAATGAAAGTTTAATTTTTTGAACAAAATATTTATTTATTCTTCTACATTGATGTTGTCGCCTTCAAAATAGTCCCCATTGGAGATTATGCACTTTTGCCAGCGCTTCTTCCAATCCTCGAAACACTTCTCAAACTCGATCTTTGAGGTAGTTTTTAGTTCTTTCAGCGATGCGCTTTTAATGTCATCTACGGCTGTAAAACGACGGCCCTTTAAGATTCTCTTTATTTTTTTAGATAGAAAAAAGTCACATGGAGCCATGTCTGGCGAATATGTTGGGGCATCGTTACAGTACTGTTTTTGGCCTAAAATTCATGAACAAGCAATGAAGTGTGAGCCATGAACAAGCCATGAATGGTTTTTCCACAGATCCAAACGTTTTTTTTTTGATTGCTTGAACTTGTAGGTAGTACTCCTTATTGACCGTTTCACCTGGTGGCAGGAATTCATAATTCACTATGCCATTAATATCGAAGAACACGGTGAGCATAACCTTCACGTTCGACCGCACTTATCGAGCCTTTTTCGGTCTTAACGAGCCAGAATGCCTCCACTGGGATGATTGAGCCTTAGTTTCGACGTCATATCCGTAAACCCATGTTTCGTCACCTGTTATAATACGTTTCAGTAATTCTGTATCGTCGTTGATTTCATTTAGTGACTCCTGAGCAACTTCCATTCGTCGATGTTTTTGTTCAAATTTCAACAATTTTGCTGCCACGCGTTTCATACACAAAACATTGGAAACAATGTAATGACATGATCCAATCGATATGCCAAAATCATCAGCGACCTCTCTGATTGTGATTCGGCGATTGTTCATAACCATTTCTTTCACGCTTACATCGGTTGTTGATGTGCTGGGGCGTCCAGGGCGTTCGTCATCTTTAACGTCTTCACGACCTTCTTGGACACGCTTACACCACTCGTAAACTCTTGCTTTACTCATAGAAGACACACCATAAGCTTTTGTTAACATTTCACACACTTTGTTACACTTTATTCCATTTTTTTACGCGAAATGTGATACAAATTCTTTGATCCATTTCTTTTAACAAACGAAAGTCGCCGAGCTCATAAAAACACGTCTAACCTTAGTGACTGCCACAGACAAAGCCAACAATGAAAACAGCTGAAAGTTTTATCATACTTCAAGGGCATGTATGCCAACATAATAAAAAAAAATTTTTGACAATCGGACTCTCCAAGCACGCGAAATTTAAAAATTTTCGTTACTTTCTGAGCACACCTCGTATATATATATCATGATTTCAGTCATCCGTGTGTATATTTTTTTCAGAATTAATAATCGGCATTTAATTAATCATTTTCGTGATGAAAAATACGTTAGTCAATTGGAGGTTATGTTTGTCACTTTTATTTCCATTTTTTCCTAACTTCACAATGTTTCCACGCTTTTATAATTCATTTAGAGGTTATGTTTCTCAATTTTATTTTCATTTTTTTCTAACTTTCCGTTGTTACCGCGCTTTTAAATTTTTGATTATTATTATTGGGAATAAAATAAAGTGTTTTAGTGCAAAATTCATTGAAAATACTACGAGGAGCGAAAATGTAGGTTTACCACTTTATTTATCACGTAATGTTTTATAAACAAACATAAGCACCATAAATAAACATCCCTTAAGTAATAATTAAATACATGCCTTGAATGTTAAAATGTGCGTCCACATTTTTCCAGTGGTGTAGAAAATGTTTCCACCTTTGAAACTGAGTAAATGTTTCCTAAATCATTTCATTTGAAAACAATAAAATCGCTTTAATTTATCAAATTTCGTTTACCTTAATTTAATCAGATTTTGGTCATATTACAACAATCACAACTCAAGTCAATGCAACAAAGTTGAAACAAAACAAGTTCTTAAATAAATCTAAAATAATCCGCCTGTTACTTCTAAATAACTGGACCGATTCGTATGGTTCAAAACCTCTTGTACAGATAAACTGATGATGTTTACTTATATATACAACAACAAACGGTTATTTTGATCAAACATAATTATGTATCTAAAAATGTCACAAATTGTAATAAATGTCATTCTTTTTACAAATGTATATCCAAAATTTGAAATGTTTAATTTAAGTTGTTTACTAAATGTAATATTTTGAAAAAAAATGTGTACACTCCTGGTGGCATAGCAGGTACACAAGAGCGTCTTGTGATTCAAAGCTCTTGTACAGACTTCTTGTACAGACTCTTGTACAGAATTATGTTTATTATTTCTAGCATCCATACTTCAATGTCCGTTACTCTAATAAGTGATCGGCTTCAACGGAAAGGATAAACCTTACAGCAGTAAGTTCACCAGGTGTCTTGAACCTGTGACCTTAAGTTTCGCAGTTCCGAGACACACTAGACTGACTGACGGGTGTCGGCTAACTTCACCATTGAATATAAACGTACTAGAATGATAACCACTGTGAGAGTTTTGTGAGCGCTCTCTGCTAGTGGAATCTTACGGGAGAGTGTTCAACTACAGTTAAATAGTACTGTTTGTTTTCTTAGACGTTTCCCGTCTGTCCTTGCAGCGTTCGCAGCGACAGATAGTCCAATTATTTGGACTTCAATCGTTAATATCGAGCACGCCTTTTTGTAATGGTGGCTATACTTCTAGTCCGTTTATATCAGTGCACGACCTCTGAACGTACACACACATACACACACGCGCGCGCATACACGTACCCAGTCGTTAGAGTTCCCGAGTCATTTGCGCTTATTTCATGATTTTGGTTTTAAAAATATATTCTGAAACAGCTGTTCAATTCAAGTAAAACAACGCATACACTAAAACAGTATGCACTTTCAACCCTAAGTATTTCTATTATTACAAATTTAGTCGTATAATTATTAAATAAGTTTACGGAAATAATTAATAACCATTAATGTTCGTAGAAGTAAGTTTTTGTTTGGAAAAATTTAACAATTAAATCATAAGGTTTAACTGTGTTTGACTTTATTTTGGAGCAATGCTTTAAAGTAACACGCGCACACCTACGTCTGTGACAGTGATGAAGGTTTAAAGTGTGTTTTCGGAAACGAACACTTTTTACAAGCACTTACAAATTGTTATTCGTTTTTATCAGTGTGCCGAACGTCGACGGATTTCAACTTGAATAAATTTTATACATTATTATTAGTTTGTAATGTAACTACTAGTTTTGCATGAGTGGTCCGTTAATTTTCAAAGAACATTTTTTGTCGTTGTTAAAAAGTCTGCAAAGAACTTTTGAAGACTGATCGAGTGATAGGAGTTATAAATAAGTGAACCTTTTTGTAGGAATTATTAAATAATAATTGACAAGATAACTATGATGTCACCGATCATCACGGCCCGACAAGACTGCTGTCACGTGATTATTTCTCAACGTAGGCATATGCGAATACATCAAATGTAAAATTCATACTTGTAAATTTTTATTTTGCAAACAAGTGGTTGTAGGTCGTTGTAAAATAAATTTAATATAACAATTTTAAATATGTTTTCAACTTCTACTGTCTAATTGTAACAACTTAATGTTTTAATCTGTGCGATTGAATAAAATTGATTTATACTTTGTAAAGAAATTAAAATAAATATTTTTAAATTATTTGTTGCCAATGTTTATTGCCCGGAAATGTTCCCGAATTATAAATAAAACTTTTTCGTGTTGGTTACTCGACATGCAATGCAAATTTTACAAGACGGAAAGACAAGTCGACAAAGAACGTGGGACGATTGCTGTTAAATACGAGGGCAGGTCAAAAAGTAAAGGGAAATTTAAATTTCCCTGGGAATCACATGTATGTCAGCACTGATTCTCCCGCTATAACTCATAACGTCTATCAGCTGTTCATTTAAATTATTGTTTCATTGTTAGCAAATTGTGATAGTGTTTAAAAGACTGTGTAAAATTAGTTCTCCTTTGTCTGATTGTACCAAGGAAGAAATGCGAGCAGTGATACGTTTCCTCAATTCAGAAGGTGTGAAACCAGCAGAGATTATTTGTCGAATGCAGCAGCATTATGGAGAGAGTTGTTTGAATTGAAGCAAGATCTACGAATTGATTGATCGCTTTACAAGTGGTAGGATTTCTCTGCGTGATGAACAGCGGTCTGGTGGGCCTTCCTCTTCAAAAACAAATGACAATATTGAAGTGGTTAAACAAATGTTTCTCGATAAACGACGAATTGCAGTTGGTAACATTGCAGTTGAGTGAGTTGAACGTAAGCCATGGGTCAGCATATTTAATCATCTACGATTCTTTAAACTTTCGAAAAGTCTGCGCTCGCTGAGTTCCACGTCAATTGACCAGCATCTACAAAGACAATCGGTTCAAAATTTTTTAGAAGCATTTGGAACGTTATGAAGAAGGAGATTCATTTCTTAAGAGAATAATAACCGTTGATGAGACATGGGCCATCATTTTAAACCAGAGAGTAACTGACAAAATTTGTTGTGGAAACATCCTTCATCTCCCCAAGCAAAAAAGTTCAAAACTCAGCTGTCTGCAGGAAAGGTTACTATGACGATGTCCTGGGATATGGAAGGTCAAATTTTGGTTAAGGAGCAGAGGTTTTGAGATTTTTGTACTAATAAAATCCATTTTGCAGCGATAAAAAATATTGATAAACGTTTGTTAAACATAGACTGCCCCTAATGGTCCAAAAAGAACATCAGGCCTCACAGTGTCACTGTCCACCGCTCACCACTCCATGACAGCGCCTTGTGACGTGCCCGCAACCTTTTGCGCCATAATATTTACAACAAAAAAAGTTACTGAACTGATTCTATCGGAAACTAGATACCGTTCTTCCTTGAAGCGTTCAAAATTGAACGTTGAAGTACAGTTAGTACAGGCTAAAAACAGCAACTTCATTTGTCATCATTAAATCAAAGGCCTTAATCACTTAATATAGAGTACCTTCGTATCAAATTTCAAAACATTAGTGTAATGTTTGGCCAAAACTGTGTAACAAACAAACAAAGACACAAACCAAATGCTGAACCGTTGCGTTGAAACTCGCTTCGCTCTGTCCAATAAAAACACACATTAAAATCAATATCAAATATTATAAAAAAGAATAAGGAGAAACACGCTATAAAAACTCTCTCATAGTCAATTAAATAAAGTGAATAAATTTGCGTTCTTAAATTTTAAAATTTCACTGAAAATAAAACCATTATTTCAAAATCTGTTCATTTTATGCCTAATTTCAAGCTAATTTATGCCAACTTGATTCAAACTTCATATAAAAGACGATTTTGTCCCTGAAAAATCCGTTAACAATTTATGAATGAGGGTCATTAACAGGTTTATATTTTACATTTTCTTGAAAATTCACTTTTATATAATCGTTACCAATGTTAAAATCTATAGAAATTTGCTTTTTAAAGTTTTAAATTAAATTAGACAACTAATTTGACGGCGGTCAGGATTAATTTTCCATTTTTCCAATGTAACTTTAAAATTTTGAATGTTAATATATGCAGATTTTATTGATTAGTATAGTAAAATAAGTTAAAAAAACTTGACACACACATATTGTTGGAAATTTTATTGCATCACGTCAGCAAAGAAACTGTTTGTTTCGCTTAATGCCTTTTAAAGCGGTAATGCAGATTGTATATACATAATATTAACGCGTGGATTTGACATAACCTATAAATCACAATAAGGATTTATTGGTGTTGCCTTTGAACAATGATCGCTTCAAAGTTTGTCAGCCGCAGGATTCTGTTAATTATTGTGAACTGCATGACGGCTCAAGTTCATTCATTAAGCATGAGTGGGTTTTAAGTGCAACGATAGACATATGTGTAACGGAAACAGAATCTCAAACAGGTAAACGCAATTCAAGTGTGAAGTAAACTTAGTGTAACTGAGTGAGAATTAAAAGTATGAATCACGGCACGCAGCTGTGTCGCTGAACATTACCTAATACTTTATTGAATGAATGATTTCACCATAATAACCAACATTACAACCAACATTACACCTGTGTTAAACAGCAACTTTATGCAACATCAAAATAAAACTCGACCGCCCCCACATTTATTTTCGTATTTTTAATGACATTTTAAAATTTTAAATGCTAATTTATACGGGTTTTAACTGAAATTAACGCAAGTGAAGTTAGGAGAAAGTTATGATTTTTTAAAAATTTGAAATGGCCGCCATTTTAAAACGGTTTTTGAAATAAATTTTTGGGTAAATTTCAATCAAATAGGACAAAAATTGCGATAATGAGAATGACAAAACACACACACACACACACACACACACACGCAAATAAAACCGATTGTTGGAGGGAATAGTGGGGAATTATACCTTTACGACTGTTTGACGTAACTTGTGGAATATCCATCGGCAGTAACTAGAGTCGAACGACGAGAGAAACCAGTTACTGCGATTTAAAATAGAATGATTACGACCGGAAACACGAACTCAAAAATTCGTTAATATTTTCTATTTCGAGTGATAATGGTTCCGCTAAATTTAATTCTATCGCTGATTGCAGAATGGGGAGAATAACGGGCTGCCGGTCGATCAAACACAAATGTTTGACTTTCAATGGCGTTGAATAATGCATTGTGGTCGAGTGATAGGGCTTGCTGTACCAGAGTGTGTTCGATTACAATTTGATGTTCACAGAAGCAGCTGTTGTGGGCAGAATAAAATCACGTTGAAAAACACACAGTGTAATTATCGTGGAGTTAATAATCACGGCACGTAGCTGTCTAGTTCGCGTGATTTATTTTATTTTACATGTTTTTTGCAAAATATGAATTCGCTATCACAACACGAGTAGATGACGTTAGCAGGAATTTGCACTCCAACCCCTCAAACTGCTATAAAATACAAAAATGAACCTTAATAAAAGTGAAAATGTTTTAAGATTTGAATGACCATCATTTTGAAACTGTTAGGCTTAACGAACGTGCATAAATTACTACAAAGTATATTTTTGTGCAACACACACACACCTTTTTAACAACCCATCAAAATATTTTCTAAAATTCACGTTTTCTCTGATTTCAAGGCCATATATCAGAGTCGTACTACTTTGATATATGACCAGTGACTCCTCAACACCAAAAATAATAAAATGCCAATACTCATGTAGATTTCATAAGCATTTTAAAAAAAAATCCTTAATTGTTTATATATTGTTGGATAAATACTATAAAATTGAATTGAGTATTGATTTTTACATCTTAAGCTTAAACTTAAGATAAAGGCCTTATGCATTCCTTGCTGAAGATCAATAAAAGGCATCTAACGAATAAAGCAAGCAGGAAATGTCCAAGCTTGGATAACAGCCAAAGTCCAAGGCTTATCTACGGCAGATCTCTAAAGTAAAGCGAGTTCCTATTTAACTGTACGACTCCGTAAATTTGTCTAAAGGAACTCCCAATTTAAAGGGGTAACGTGATGGAAGCAAATGTCCAAAAATTAACAATATCACATAATGTTATTACATTATGTTACACATTGTGTATTTTTGTTATATGTAATATTTATTTATTTATTTAATCCAAAATGTTTACAAAGTAAAATTCATTATAATACCATAATAAACCCTACAGAGGTATAAAGATATATCTGTGTGTAGGAAAAGAACTTACAACTAACTTATAAATGAGTAAATATGATAAAACTTATAATTCTATACAATAATAGTCATTCGTAATTCAAGGTAAAAGTACAAATATAAAATGTTAAATATAACTTATATTTGTTATTATATATATATATATATATATATATATATATATATATATATATATATATATATATGTATATATAAAATATAACATTATTAAATTTTTTTGTCATAGCAAGAAGATGTCTCACTTAAAAATAATAAATTTCGTAGAAAAAATAAATTTTATGAAAAAAGTAATGTATTATATTAACAGTTCATTAAAACAATGTTCTTATAAGTTTGTAATTACAATTTAATAATCCATTTTTTACAATTTATTCTTCCTAGAATTAGAGTTTTGTTTTTTGTTGTTGTTGTTATTTTAAGGTGAAAAGAACTTTAAGGTTATTAGTGCCTCACTAAATTTAAACGTGAGTGTAAAGTGTTAAAGTCGCAAGTGTAGTGTTGTAAGTGTAAGTGTGTGTTAGACTCGGATACCGTGAGGGACGTCTAAATCCTCTCAATAGGTGCAGCTAGTCTGCACCCTCTGCGGGGAATTAGAGTAATGTAATATTTTGAAATCCTTGGGGAATGTTATATTTGTGGATTGCTTTAATATAACTTATTTTACGTTACCAATATATATATATATATATATATATATATATATATATATATATATATATATATATATACACTTTATCAATATATATATTACCCCTTATATATACCCCTTAAAAATGATCTAGAATTCAGGATCAGTGCTCATTTCAAGGGGCGTGAACAATAATAACCTCTCAATAGCTCATTTTCCGAATGGGATTGCATCAAGAAAGACTTACTGCATCTCTTGATATTTCCGTTTTAACTAACAATTGACGATAGGAGAAACTCAGCTGTATAAAATATGAAATTGAACCATGACCGCTGTCGAACTCTTTTAATATTTATTTCTGACTTGTGCATATAGTTACGCTTATTACGACGATGAAATCAGGTTTTGAAAAATGTTAAACATAAAAACGTGTTAATTTTTCAAATCTCAATGTTCCTAACGCATCTCTGATTGCAAGGCGCTAGGTATGCAATATCACTACAGCAGTGTTGCTTGTTGCCTACTTCCCCTAGGAACTCTATGCTTTATAACTTTATACTTGGACATAATGCATTAAATATGCTGTATTACTGTACTGAGTATTTTTGATAATAATGTCATGAAAATATTTTCTGTAAAAATTGTTTTCTATTTTTGTTCTATTGCAGTGAGTTCCCAAATATTTTTCTATTCTTTTTAGTTATTTTAAGCAAACAGATGCTGTAACTGTAGTAATTTTAATTTATTTTGTAAGTGAAACGAAATATTTAAAAAAAAAAATGATTTCTTGTAACTTTTAGTAATTGTTTTACAAGTCAGTTTCCATGATAACTACACCATTTGGTGTGACTGTCTAATATGCACAGCTTTGCTGTTTTATTTGCTCTGTACTTTCTTAAGATTCAGCGTGTGTGTGTGTGTGTGTGTGTGTGTGTGTGTGTGTGTGTGTGTGTGTGTGTGTGTGTGTGATTCCTAAAAACGTTTACTGTTTTCAGGGTCGTTGTTCAATCAAAGTGTCAACTCACGATTCCCGCTCCACTCCAGTAGCTCATTTTCTAATAGAAATTTGCTGATACAAATTCTGCCCATAATCATTAATCATGATTAGCTGTATTTCTAAAAATGGCACGAAAGTAGCTAACGATGATTATTTTAGAGCGAGTATCTCAAAATCTGCTTGACAGATTTCGTAAAAATAAAACTACGTACTCTAGATCCAAATAAAAGCAGCTTAACGTGAGAAAAAACCAAACTTTGAAAGTAGTGCTGAGATGGTTCAGAAACAAATATTTTTAAATTTGAGCTCCGTGTACAAAAACGTAGCTATTTTTGTGTATTTAGAATGTTTTGAAAATTAAAATCTATAAAAATGGAAAACTTAACTAATTACATTTTTCGAATAACGATACAGTAAAACGTAAATTTTTTTCAATAATTTTTCAATGACTCATTTAGTATTAATTAACACTTTAATAATTTTGAACTTAAAAAAAGTAATCCACTGTTTACCCGCTATAGTGACTCGTCACCGACACTCTGATGTTTTTGCAAAGTTGCCCTACGGACTACAAAATCTAACTGCAATCGAATCCACAAGCTATTACCTGAATTCACGGTGGCCGCCATTTTGAATGAATAATTAATTAATAGAAGTTTTGTTGATCCGATGGGAGCACCCGGTAACTCTTACAGGCCGGTCGGAGTTTGGCAAGTTTGTTGTTCAGTCACAGGACGATGTTTTATTTCCTAGAAATAGTTTAGAAAGTCCACAACAAAACGACAGAAATACAATAACAAAATTTTTTCACGAAATGTGCTCATTAAACACTTCAAAAGTATAAATTATTATAAATGACGACAGTAAAAATATTTTTTTATAAATCACGAATACCAAGTTTATTTATTGTTTTTGCAACATTTATTTAAATATTTTTAACTGAATATTAGGTAAATAATTATTGTGCGTGCATGTGTGTGTGTGTGTGTGTGTGTGTGTGTGTGTGTGTGTGTGTGTGTGTGTGTGTGTGTGTGTGTGTGTGTGTGTGTGTGTGTGTGTGTGCGCGCGCGTGTGTGTGTTTAGCACGTTCTCAATTTTAGTCCGTTTTGATTCAAACTTGCCAAGAAAATCGGCTTTAGCAATAGCTTGGACACATTCGTTAATAAAAAAAATTCGTTCAGAAATTTCAAAATGGCGGCCATTTCAAATTTTAAAATATCTTAACTACTTCGTTTTAAATATTTTTGAAAAACTGATTTCATCATCGTAATCAGCGTTAAAAACTGCATAAATTAGAATTTTTTATTTTCAAAATCCGTTGGTTAGGAAATTTAATTGACAACGGTCGAGGTTCATTTTCGTATTCTCAATGTAAGTTAAAAATTAAAATTGCTGAAATATGCAAATTTTAATGCTGATTATGTTTAAAAAATATGTTTGGAAATTT
Organism: Callitettix versicolor; assembly: GCA_022606455.1. Taxonomy (NCBI): domain Eukaryota; kingdom Metazoa; phylum Arthropoda; class Insecta; order Hemiptera; family Cercopidae; genus Callitettix; species Callitettix versicolor. The sequence continues at coordinate 43,251,480 of CM040184.1, forward strand.
TTTTCTATTATGTTAGCGAAAATATTTTTTTAAATTACCTATTTATGAAAGTGAGCTTGTTTCTCGCAGAAAAACGTCCTTCAAGACTACATTTAAAATTAATTTGAAGGATGTCTGATTTTTAACAAATTTGTACCAAAAAGTGCCTTCAAAAAAATGTGTGCAAAATTAAAAATTACCACGCTAGACTAGTACACTTTTGCCCAGCACTATTGCTGGCGCATCACATGCATCTCCAGTGCACAAAAACTTCATTCCGATTGGTGCTTTCTTTCTCTAGTCTTAACAATTGAATTCTGAGTAATTATGGTGCCCGCCATAATCGAGTATAAATATAGGTGGAAAATCTTGTTTGGTAAAACATTATGGTGGACCACCAACATCCATAACAACCAGACACAGCCTACCAACATCCTGAACAACCACACAAGACAACACAACTTGCTCGGGAGGAAATAAGAGGGATCCGGGCAGCTATTAACAAGAATTAGTTTCGCCATCCCGAACCAAAAAAGTGCCTTGCCAGCCCGCGGCCGATTTGATAAAAGCCCGGACTTCTATTTTTTACCCAGACTGCAAAATAGATGTTTCGTTCAATTTATTTTGAACGAACATATTCAATTTTTACTGATAAAATTATAGATTATTATTTGCATTATTCAATTTGTTAATCTTTTCAATTATAAGTGTTTGTGAAGTTGAGTGGAAGACAGGAACTTTGCCTGAAGTAAATGCCTTAAATCAATTTCTTTATCTGTGTTTACAGTTTAATGGATTTAAACGTGTGGTTCAAGCGTTATTAATTATCTATTAAAGGTTTTCATAAAGGAACAAACAAACAAACAAATCTTGAAGTTTAGCTTTTAAGCTGCCGCAGCTGTGTTGATTTAATCCTCTCTCCATTTGGCTGGCAGCCACAGTTTAATGTACTGTTCACCTCACTGTCTGCTTCTACCTCTCTTGTCAATATTCACATCAGCGTTAATTTTCTCTTAAAACCGACTTTCAGGATCGATTCCTGTTAATATCAGTACTTTGAAATTACTGTTTAAGTAACAGGAGCTTATGAGGACTGAATCCTCTGATCTATTAGCGTAACAATGTACCTCGGGGTAAATGCTTGTGGCCTTTCCCATTCAAGGAAGTTGTAAATTCGACCTGGAAAACTTTGATAATCACTTCAAAATTAAGGTGAGAAACTTGTGTGTGTGTGTGTGTGTGTGTGTGTGTGTGTGTGTGTGTGTGTGTGTGTGTGTGTGTGTGTGTATTTTTATACCAAAACAATGCATCTTAGTTGTTACATCCCAAAATATTCGGTTAGACAAAAAGCGAGTTTCTAAAATCTGTTTGTTAATTTTTTTACTAGTTTCAATAACACATAAAAGTTACTAGTAATATATAAAAATTACTAGTAATATACGAACAGACAGCTTGTAGAAATGAAAATAACGGCGTTACAAAGCTGTCTCGCTGACAAGAGCTATTTTTCCAAATACAATGTTTATATTTTAGCCTCTTTTTGAAACAAACGTAATTAAAATCTGTACGGGCTATATTAGCGTTCTAAGCGTTCAATGTTCGTTGGATGTATGAATATGACCCCGACGATCAAATTATGTGAAAGCAAAACAAAAAAGTTAAGGTAAACTAAAATATTTGTGTGAATTCGCTTTCACGACTTTAACAATACAACTGTGTGCTCTGATTGTTTTAATTTCTGCAATTATTAATAAAATAATACGCATTTCAGAGAAATAATGTTATTTACTGAGACTAAACGCAAGGTACAATACGTATAGTCATAACAGATCAATAGTAGACCTACAGATGATTTGTGTTGTTTACCAAAGCAGTTTAAGTTTTTAGCGGTAACCTATATTGTCTGAGTTTTACTTCCAAATATCTGAAAACACATTGAATCGCTACAAATCTACATTGGTAACGTGAAAGTGGACCACAAAAACTTTTTTGTCAAAAACTTTCGATACTCGGACTTTGATCTATGTAGTATAAACTTAAAGCACCCAGGACGAAGCCGAGGAATCTGTTTAGTTTCTCAAAAACGGTCCTTCAGATTCCTTTAAAACTTTGTAGATTTATTTGAGAGTGTTTGACAATGTAGAATTATAACTATATTACACAGGATTTACTCTTTCTCGATAGAAGTATTCAAGAATAAATACCACCGTAAAAACATCGTCATTGATTTTTTGATGGATGTATTGAGTCGAAGAAAATGTTTTTTTAGCTGCATATCTCTCAGTCTGCGGTCTGTACCTAACACTCGATACTAATGAAAATTTGGTATGTCTAAATTTTTAATTTCGCTCACAAACATTTTTGAAAACCTTAAAAATCCTTTCTTTTGATTTGAAAATTTCTTCTTTTTTTCGAAACTAATTCTGTGCGCTTGGTCAGGGAATAAAAATTACAGTTTTTTAATTTGAAAGTTAATTTAAACATTTTTATTTCACCTGTAAGTTTGTATTTTTGGGAAAGAAGTGTTATCGGTTGAATATAGTAATTTTTCTACAACAAACGTTTATGTCGATTGTTGAGATTGCCAGTTTGTTGACAGATTGTTGAGTTAAAACTCTAAATACCACTGTCGCTGCCGTTAACTTATTATAACCATATACAACTAACATTTTACACGAAGAAAATATCAGAAAATAGTATTGTCACTTGGTCGACTAGTGCTCTTGGAAAAACTTTGTTTTTGAATAAATCAGGCATTTTTAAATAACCTATAAAACCTACTAAACATTGTGTTTTACAAGTGTAAACATTTCCACTGAAATTTGTCATTTCGCTGTAGATAGCGGAAAGGTGTTGCATTTTAAGGTCAGATTTGTGTGTTCTAATACATGAAATGAAATTAATTAACCTATAAGGTGTATAGACAACCAATTTAAATTTTTATAGCTCATGAATATATATTTCGGTTTTTGTTTTTTGTTTTTGTGTAAGTGTATGGAAGTCACTGCTAAGTATTGTATTTAATAAATATTAAGATTTTCGTTGAAATATTTCTTCATGTTTTAGTAAAAACTGGACAAGCGGCCTTTTTGGGTAACAGAAAAATAAATCAAGCGTTTTGAGTACACGTAGGTAGGTGTTTGTAGTCTGACATTGTCGAAGCTACAAATAAAGGTTTCATTAAAATGCCTAAAGTCGTATCCCATTGAAAGTCGGACAAATATTCCTGAAACAGAGATTTTTATGTTCTAAAAAAAGCCATTTAAAACAACTTAAAAGAAGATTTTTTTAGAAACAACAAAGTCCGTGAAACGCACAAGTCCGTGAAACGCCACCAAGTAAAATTTCAACATCATTGTTCGTGTGTTACAGTGATCAGCGTGTGTGACTTTGGCATATATATTTATAGATTTAATAAACCAATTTTTGTTATTAATTTTAATATAGAACAATATTTATGCAAAATCAGATAATCGGATTAGAAAGATTTCAAGGTCTTCCTTTTAACAAGTGTCATGTTTTAGGACTGGTTGTAATGTTGAATTTTGTATGATACGTGCCAATGTCATATTGCATATAATAGTATATTTAGCGCGTTGCGTGCTATTGTATACACAAAATATAATTGTTACTACTTCTAAACAGCTAATTTGGTACAACGGCTGTTCCTTCAATATAAATTTCAGTTGAGGTTATGTTAAAAATTTAATTTCAAAATAAAATTATTTAGGAAATGTTTTAAATGAAGAACAGAGATAAAGAAAAAATGAACATGAAAACCTAGGACAATTACAAAATAAATTGAAACGAAAAAATGAAATTAATGATGAAAATGTTACAGTTTATAAAAGAGTTACCACTAAAGAGCAACACCAATTACTTAATAACAAAAACGAGGAGTCAAGAAAAACATGATGCATGATTTTTATTTTTGGTTTTGAAACAAAACTTTTGATTGAATTTTGTAAAAACATAAAATACAGAGTAACTTTTTAACAATTTATTGTATCAGTATTTACACACATAATTAATTTGCACTGAAATTGCACCTCAAACAATGTGTGTATGCAATAATAAAGGCTTTATATAAAGAAACACATTATTCAAATCTAATTTTTACACCACAAAATCTTTTATTCTTAAATTTAAGAGAGGATGTGATGACGTCATAAGGGTGGAGTGCAGACCTAACACACGCTGCGGGAACCCGTTCATCTCAGACGTCTTATTTTATTTACATCAATCACTGCAGCATCCTAATGTACGTCTTACTCCTGTGCGGGTAATATACACTTCGAAATACATTATCCGACAGGGTGGAGCGGAACGGATATACCTTCCTTTGTTGTGCGACTGTTTATTTGGTACAAAAACATTAATATACATGAGAATCATTAATCAAATTACACATTTAGTAAATTAAAATTTGTTATTTGACTTTTGGTTATCGTAAATAAAAATATACTGTATTTGTAAAGAAGATCTAACGTTTCGGTAGTAGTGCAAACAAATCAACTGTTAGGCGCTCATCATAAAACTGTAGAATCAAACCTAAAACAAATTCTCATTATCTTTTCTTTTTATTTGTGATAGGGTGTTGTGAACAAATTTACACCGGAAAAATAATGAGCTATTGGAGCGGCCATCATGGTATATCCAGACTCACTACATTGAAATGAACATCGATCCTGCCTGACCTCTACATCACTTTTGGAGGGGTCGTTTTATATATATTTTGTAATATATATATTAGTAACATATATATAAAACAGTCTAGCTCATATATAAATGTTACTCTACGTATATATATAAAAAAGTGACGAGAATTTTTAAAATTCGCGGGCTTGGAGAGTCCGATTGTCAAACATTTTTTTTTATTATGTTGGTATACATGCCCTTGAAGTATGAAAAAACTTTCAGCTGTTTTCATTGTTGACTTTTTCTGTGACAGCCACTAAGGTTAGACGTGTTTTTATGAGCTCGGCAGTTTTCGTTTGTTAAAAGAAATGGATCAAAGAATTTGTATCAAATTTTGCGTAAAAAATGCAATAAAGTGTAACAAAGTGTGTGAAATGTTAACAAAGGCCTATAGTGAGTCTGCTATGAGTAAATCAAGAGTTTACGAGTGGTATAATCGTTTCCAAGAAGGCCGTGAAGACGTGTATACGTAGTGTGTGTGTGTGTGTGTGTGTGTGTGTGTGTGTGTTTGTATTTTAGCACACTCACATGATCACATTAAAAATGTGATTGACCATCGTAATCAGCATTAAAGATTACGTAAATCAGCATCCTGAATTTTCAAAATCCGTTGAAATTAAAAAATCTGCAAACGGCGGTCAGAGTTTATTCTCTTATTTTCAATGTAATTTTGAAAATTTAAAATCACAATATATGCAGACTTTAACGCTAATTACGATGGTGAAATCAGAATTTCAGAAAGAGTGGGATGTAAAAAATACTTTTGAAAATTCACCAGCGAGACGGTTCCGTGCCGCTATCATTGTAATTTTTGCTAATGATGATGAATAATTTTGTCAAGTGCATTCACTGCCTTTTCTAGATCTATCATTTAAAAAAAATGTTGGCTATTAAAATTACTGTTTTGGAAATGGTAGTCATTCGAAACGTGTAAAAACAATTTCCAAAGAAAAAAAACGGATGAACGCACCGAATAAAATTAAACCCAAAACAAATGTTTTCAATGAAAACTAACATTGCACACTAGATGCAGTAAATTCCGCAGTGTAATTTATGTTAAATAAATCTAAAATAACACTTCCTCTTTGCACCGAGTATTGTAGAAACCTGATCACAAGGTGCTGATCAGTATTTAATCCCAGATAGGGAATGTCAGAGAGAGAGGGTGGCAAATATGATTATCCTGAAGAAGCAGTCTGTTGTTGACATGTTTATCCTGCTGATGACACGTCCTTGTTCTGAAGCTGACACATCTTCTTTTTATTTTTATTGGTGACTAGCCTCGAGTGTTCTCAGCACAGACGGGAAGTCTTTGTGTCGCAGCTCTGAGTCCCGGAAGAAGCTTATTGCATGCCCATCGCATCCGGCTGAGCCTCAGACAACAAACATTGAATCTCGGATGTCGCGTAGTTGAACTCGATCCTGCGACAAAATGTTGCGCAACAAAACGCGTTCCTGGCTGCTTCCGTTTCGTTTGGTTCAAAACCGATCACTGGAAATAGGTGTAAATAGTTTATTTATATTTCATCATACATTTTGGATCGTGTGAATATTGAAACCGAAACAGGAAATCTGACTGTATGAAGAAGTTGGCTGAAAAGTTTAAAGTTATTGCGGACGAAATGGAGATGAAAATGTGTTCCGTCCTTAAATATAGAAGACGCCACCTTGTGCTACGGATTCTTCAGCAGTATTGAAATTTGAAGCCCAAGACATCAGCCTAAGAAGGTCTTGAAACCGATTCCCTCTGCATCGGGCAGAGTCGCGGCAGCCCTGGTACAAACCCGCGTAATGAATCAATACAAAGTATTTTAGTATTAGGTTTAAAGTAGTTATACATATTCAGACTGATGTTTTAACTACTAATTTAAAGTTTTATGTTATTTGCTTGAGAACGAAAGTCGATCCATACAATGACGATCCATAAACGATGACAAATGTCAGAATAATTTTATGAGTTTGGTTCCGTAATGACAACAATGTCTGTTCGTCATGAGTGTTTTTCACTAAACAAAAAACTAATTTCTTTGCAATTTTTCCATAAATCTAGTAGCACATAGTTTATTTTAAGTGTGTGTGTGTGTGTGTTCGGTTAACGAGTACCAAAACAAAATGTCAAGCGTTATGCCGACGAAACAATTTAACGTGGTAAGTTTGTATTGTAAGTGGTGAAGATAAGTAATACCTACCGATACGTTTGTTCTGTTCGTACTTCCTGATGTGTATAAAGCTGCACGAGAAAGACAGATTTTAAAATAAGCGTCAAGCCTGATATATTTATTTTATTTTTTGTTCCCTCAAGCCAAAATCCAATTATATGTGATCCCCGAGTGGCATCCTTTCGCCAATATTCGTTTTAACATTTCGGTTTAATAATGAAACTGGAGATATTTTCACAAAGTTATAAGCTAAAGTTATTTCATCCAGTTTCAAAGTGCATGTTGTCAAACAAATTAAAGTTTATAAGTAATTGAGGTTAAAGTAAAATTTATATTACTGTATATTAGGTACCAGAAATATATTACGTATTAAGTGATACTTTAGTAATGGTACGTAAATTTTGGAACCGTATTTAAGCAAGATCTCTTAGCGAAAACAATACTTAATAAAAATAAGTTCTTCTATTTTATAGATGAAGTTTTTTAATTTGCAATCCAGCTGAAAGTGAAATTTTGCAATTAATGTTTACAGTTTCTTCAAATAGACATTATACAAAATGTTTTGTATTAACATTGACAGTTTAAATATAATTAAAACATATTTCTAATATAAAATACTTTAAAGTATTTATATGTTATGAACAAGTACCGAATTTATATTTTACCTAAAGATTTATTAATCAAGGTGATAAAACGTTTTTTTCGTTTTGGTACAAAAACCCTGACCCTGCATCATTAGTCTAATAGTCAACGCCGTCATCTTGCCAGCAACATTGGTAACAGCTGGGTGGTCAATTATTTTAGTCGCTTAACGTCCATACTTTATGCAAGTTAGACTAATGAGGCAGAGCGATCTAACGGGTACAGAAGTAAGTGCAGCCCGAACTAAGAACCTTAAGAGGCGCAGTTCAGAGACGCAGCAGACTGACCGAGCCTTAGTCACATCGACCACCGTGTCCCGATCTGTAAAATCTAAAAATCCACCTAACTGCTTCTGCTTTTAGAGACAATATGTTACATGCTACATAGGAAAGCTAATTTTTGTTTGAACTGAATGAAACTCTCTGCAAAAACGTTCTCTCTTTTCAGCGAATTTTTTTATTGGAAAAATGAGCTATTGGAGCGGCCATATGGTCAAATCCCTGGAGCTTCTAAAACTAAGCACCGATGCTGACGTCTATATTAGTTTTTAAAAGGTCGTTAAATACGTACATACATACACACACACACACACACACACACACACACGCACACGTATATATGTATACGTGTATATGTATACATTATAATATAATGTATATATTATATATTATTATATATATAATTTGAATTGTTATTAATTTCCTTTTTGGTGGATGATGTGATTATAGTTTAATAATTAAGTTGTAACATTACTTTGAAGAAGTAAATTTGGAGGAACCACAGTATATACGCTCATGTTCGCAATGTTTGTGGATTGGATTCAAACGTGTTACAAAAATCGGTTTTGATAATAGCTTAACAAAGTTTGTTAACCAGAAAAATTCTTTTAACAGTTTCAAAATGGAGGCAATTTTTAAAAATTTATAATTTTTTTCCTAAATATTTTTAAAAATCTGACTTCACTGAACTCCTTGTTGACCTAAAAGCCAGATTTGTCTCTTCCAGCTTAGCGCAGTTCAGCTAAATTACTGAACCTTTAATTGGATTTGCAAGCCGTTGTGCGCTATAATTTTATTGTGTGTTCTCTTTTTCACATAAGACTAGTTATGAAAAAACTAGTAGTGAAAGAATACTAGATCTCGTAGTGTATTCTTAATACTGCTCTACGACAGCGTTTTGACTCGTTGATAACATTTTCCGCCAATTTAACCGGTAACATTAATATTTATGAAAATGTTAATGGATTATATTTATTAAAAATTGTGCTCTTACTCCGTGGAGTGGTCAAAATTATGATAGGTCTCACCGTACAGCCAGTATTACTGGAACAGCCAGCAACCTTACTCATCGTTAAATCAGAGGCCATCTTGAAATGGAAGTGAATTAAAAAAATCTTACACTTACGTCGTTTGGGCTTTACACACGGTACTTTCGTACCAAATTTCAAAACAATCGGTCAATGGGTTTAGCTAAAACTGCGTAACACAACCAAATAATGAAACAGAGAACTCTCTTCCCTGGGTCAATAAAAGTTTTAGTTAGGGCAAACTATTAATGTGTTTTGTATCAAAGTGTTCCTTTAAATCCAGATGCTGCAACGTTTTTGTTTAATGTTTTGTCATAAAAATATGAAACTAAAATTGTAACAATGTATTACTTTATTTGTACACTGCTAACGATAAGAGAATACAATTATTTAGCGAAAATCGAGAAGTTAATAAGCCTTAAGGTATTAGTTGTTAAAATTCTATTTATATTCTTCTTTTCTGCTAGAATTATTATCACTATGTTCAGTATGATTTGCCTTCCCTAGCTTCGTCAATTCTACTTTCGTTGACGCGTTTCGGAGAACCTCCATCTTCAAAAACTATATCTATCTTCTAAAATCTATATCTATCTATATATATATATATATATATATATATATATATATATATATATATTGAGTATAGATATAATTTTTGAAGTTGGAGGTTCTCTGTTACTTAATAAACAGTTCATTCACCCGAAAATACAACGCTAACATACAAAATAGTTGCTTTATATTTTCTCTTATTAACTATTGTCACTGGAAATTCGTCTAGACAAAACAGCTGAGAACCGGTATGATTACAGCTTTTATCTGAAGTAATTGCTTCATATGTAAAGCAATAGGAACCAAATGTTTGATATTCTTTAAGAAAATCAATTACTTTTTGTAATACTGTACAGAAATTACAATTCTACGTTGCGATTGTTTTAATATTCACGTCATAATCTGTAACACTTGAACATGTTCAGAGTAGCTTTAGGTAAAACAAAGAAAGAAATTGAACATTAATATTCATCGAGTAAAAAACAAAACATACTCCGCAATGATTGAAATTTGCATTGCAAATGATAATTTGACTGTGTATTGTACGACGTACTTTCCTTATATGTCATTTTTGTCCAAAAAACCATAATTGGTTTTTGTCACTTTTACTGGAAAAACCATAATTAGGCAACGAAACTTTTAAGTTGCGCTCAGGACTATAAAACACTGTATTTAGTATAAAATGTGAATGCGACAGACAATACAAGAGCAAGACAAAAGCATCCTTAAATACAAGAGTAAATGAACACAAATGGAAAATACACGTCCCCAAGAAGAGAAACGAAAACTTTACATAATAGTGTATCAGAAATGAATGTATGAAAAACAATGGTAAATAATCGCTTTTCCGGCGGAGGCAGCTGATGGGTTTAGCGATCACACCGTACCTCATACTGCTCTCACTCGTCTACTCAACATACACATTCACTACTCTATATAGCTTGGCTATCTAAAGTGACCCGTGCTGATGGAGTGACTCCGGCCTAATGGTGTAATAAATGGAGACCTGGAGACGACGCACACACACACACACACACACACACACACACACGCACTCATACTCAAACACACACTCGCACGCACACATACACACACACACACACTCGCACATGCACACACGTACACGCACACATACACTCACACACGCGCGCGCACGCACACCCACCCACCCACACACACACACACACACACACACTCATACTCACACACACACGCACGCACACACACACACACACACACACACACTCGCACATGCACACACGTACACGCACACATACACACACACACACACGCGCGCGCACACCCACCCACCCACACACCCACCCACCCACACACACACACACACACACACACACACACACACACACACACACACACTCGCACGCGCGCACACACACGCGCGTGCGCACAAACACACACACACACACACACACACACACACACACTCACACGCACACGCACACACGCGCGCGCACACACCCACCCACCTACACACCCACCCACCCACACACACACACACACACACTCGCACGCACGCACGCGCGCGCGCGCGCATACACACACTGTCCATCAATATACTCCCTGATAACAACAACATTTAATTAAGAAGCGATATCAAGTTTTCCGAGTTTAGTTTTACAAAAATTGGTTTTATTTTCAGCATCGCATTCAGTTAATGGTAAACGATCAAAGTCCAGCGGAGGCCTTATGATGTTGATGTTTCTAACACTAAAAAGCAATACACTGATGTATAGCTGCGCAAAATACTAAAATCAGTTCATGAAGCGTGTTCACGTTGGTTCTCGTCTATTCACTTAGTGAAAAAAACATGTATTTTATACGAATTTAAGGGTGGCACTTTCCCTAGAGGGCTTTGGCCGCTTAACTGCTTCTTACATCTTATAACGCGGATTAAGCTTTTGTAAATCTCAACATGAGATTAATAAAAACAAAATTTAATCCAATTTATTTGTTCGTATTTTTTTATTAGTAAATATTTCAATATTGAGATTGAAATTAAGTTAATGCGTTATTATTTATAATCACCGTATATAATTGCAATGAATGTAAGCTCAAGTGAAAGAGTAATATCGAAGATAAGGTGAGCCTTAGACTCAGCATCACCTAGACGTGAACAATTGAGTTGTTGAATATTTACTGTCTCTTGTAAATATATGTTGCTGTAAATATATGTCTCTGAATATATGTCGAATATATTCAGTATATTGTAACTGAATATTGGGTGCATACGAGTATAGCTAATTGAATTACTGATTAAACGAAGACTGATTTAAAACGTTACAGCCAAACAGAAAGAATTAACTTTTTTGAATGCTTCAATAGTCCCGATTTCATTAAATAGCCCAACTTCATTAAAGTCAGTGAAATAGTTAGTGAGAGGATTCATTAAATTTCTAACTCAAGGGACTACAAAAAAAAGGGTGAGGCCTTTCCAAGTCACAAAGTGAACTATTTCCGCCACTCCGTATCTCCTTTTTTTTTAGATTTGATTTACTGGCTTAAATTTGCTTTATGTTAGTTTCAATTTCCGGAGAAACCTAAATTTGCTAAATCAATTGCTTAAATTAAATTGCTTATTTTAGTTAAATCTATTGACGAATCTTAAACTTGCTTTATTTTAGATTCGATTTACTGCTAGACCTTAAACTTGCTTTATTTTATTATTAATTTACTGCTAACCTTAAATTTGCCTTATTCAGTTTCTATTTACTGCTGAACCTTAAACTTGCTTTATTTTAGTATCAGTTTACTGAAAACCTTAAATTTGTCTTATTCAGTTTCTATTTACTGATGAACCTTAAACTTGCTTTATTTTAGTATCAATTTACTGAAAACCTTAAATTTGGCTTATTCAGTTTTTATATACTGGTGAACCTTAAACTTGCTTTATTTTAGTGTCAATTTACTGACAACCCTTAAATTTGCCTTATTCAGTTTCTATTTACTGGTGAACCTTAAACTTGCTTTATTTTAGTATCAATTTACTGGCAACCCTTAAATTTGTCATATTCAGTTTCTATTTACTGGCAAACCTTAAACATGCTTTATTTTAGTTCAATTTACTGGCGGACCATTAATTTGCTTTATTTTAGTGTCAATTTATTGCTGAACTTTAAGTTTGTTTAAATTTAGTTTCAATTGTTTTATTTTAGTTTCAATTTACTGGCGAACTTTAAATTTGCCTTATTTTAATTTCGATTTACTGCCAACCTTTCAAACATTTTGATTTCGGATGAATCGTAATCCTCAAAACAAAATACGAGACCAAAATTCTCTGAGTGGTTGGTAGACATAAATACCAATATTAATTTGCTAAAGCACTAGTCTACTTATTCTTACATATAACGTAGCTGACTGGAACTAAAAATGTATTGTGAACACTGGATACAGACGAAAATACGCTATGCTAAATATTTACCTTAGAATATGGAGTAAAACAGGAAACAACAAACGTGCGTACAGTAAGCATAGAATGTGGAGTAAAACAGGAAAACAACAAACGTGCGTACAGTAAGCATAGAATATGGAGTAAAACAGGAAAACAACAAACGTGCGTAAAGTAAGCATAGAATGTGGAGTAAAACAGAAAAACAACAAACGTGCGTACAGTAAGCATAGAATGTGGAGTCAAACAGGAAAACAACAAACGTGCGTACAGTAAGCATAGAATGTGGAGTCAAACAGGAAAACAACAAATGTGCGTACAGTAAGCATAGAATATGGAGTCAAACAGGAAAACAACAAACGTGCGTACAGTAAGCATAGAATGTGGAGTAAAACAGGAAAACAACAAACGTGCGTACAGTAAGCATAGAATGTGAAGTCAAACAGGAAAACAACAAACGTGCGTACAGTAAGCATAGAATGTGGAGTGATAATTTGATACGACAAACGGTGGTGTTTGGGGCGGGACCTGACAGAATTGGGTGAGTTGTACACACGGCTAAGAGTTTTTCTACTTTTTTATAAATATAAAATGGTTGGTGAAATCAGATTTTCAAAAAAGTGTAATAAAAAGAGCTATTGTTTTGAGGCGTGATTTTTTTTACGTTTTGGAATTTCGCTTCCATGAGATGGGTGCCGATAACGATGTTTTTTCATAAGTGGTCACGAGAAACATTTGTTAATCTGTAAATTATAAGTCTTTATTGAAGACTAATAGGAAATAACGACATAAGTTGCTCCTATATTTGTTCATGTACCATTTTACAACTATGGTGTGTGGGAATTTGGTGCTGTAAAGATACAGGCGCAAAAAATAGAGGCCCTATACAATATGTAAAAATAGGACCGTGTTCCCACATACATACATAACTTTATGTTGACATATAGCAGAATAATCTGTACCATTAATTAACATCAGCCTAATATGACCGATATAGAGTCCACAGAAGGTTCTCGCTATACTCCGATGACGAAGTGATTCCATCATCGCACAGTTCCTCATTGCGCTGTGCTGTTCAGTGCTGTACCGTGTTGTGGCGTGTTGTACGTGCATGCTGTGCTGTTCAGTGCTGTACCGTGTTGTGGCGTGTTGTGCGTGCATGCTGGCTGTTCAATGCTGTGCCATGCTGTGCTGTTCAGTGCTGTACTGTGTTGTGGCGTGTTGTGCGTGCATGCTGTGCTCTTCAGTGCTGCACAGTGTTGTGGCGTGTTTTGTGTGCATGCTGTGCTGTTCAGTGCTGTGCCATGCTGTGCTGTACCGTGTTGTGCGTGCATGCTGTGCTGTTCAGTGCTGTACCGTGTTGTACGTGCATGCTGTGCTGTTCTGTGCTGTGCCATGCTGTGCTGTTCAGTGCTGTACCGTGTTGTGCGTGCATGCTGTGCTGTTCAGTGCTGTGCCATGCTGTGCTGTTCAGTGCTGTACTGTGTTGTGGCGTGTTGTGCGTGCATGCTGTGCTGTTCAGTGCTGCACAGTGTTGTGGCGTGTTTTGTGTGCATGCTGTGCTGTTCAGTGCTGTGCCATGCTGTGCTGTTCAGTGCTGTGCCATGCTGTGCTGTTCAGTGCTGTGCCATGCTGTGCTGTTCAGTGTTTTACTGTGTTGTGGCGTGTTGTGCGTGCATGCTGTGCTCTTCAGTGCTGCACAGTGTTGTGGCGTGTTTTGTGTGCATGCTGTGCTGTTCAGTGCTGTGCCATGCTGTGCTGTACCGTGTTGTGCGTGCATGCTGTGCTGTTCAGTGCTGTACCGTGTTGTGGCGTGTTGTGCGTGCATGCTGTGCTGTTCTGTGCTGTGCCATGCTGTGCTATTCAGTGCTGTACCGTGTTGTGGCGTGTTGTGCGTGCATGCTGTGCTGTTCAGTGCTGTGCCATGCTGTGCTGTTCAGTGCTGTACCGTGTTGTGGCGTGTTGTGCGTGCATGCTATGTTGTTTAGTGCTGTGCCATGCTGTGCTGTTCAGTGCTGTACCGTGTTGTGGCGTGTTGTGCGTGGATGCTGTGCTGTGCCATGCTGTGCTGTTCAGTGCTGTGCCGTGTTGTGCGTACATGCTATGCTGTTCAGTGCTGTGCCATGCTGTGCTGTTCAGTGCTGTGCCATGCTGTGCTGTTCAGTGTTTTACTGTGTTGTGCGTGCATGCTGTGCTGTTCAGTGCTGTACTGTGTTGTGGCGTGTTGTGCGTGAATGCTGTGCTGTTCAGTGCTGTGCCATGCCGTGCTGATCAGTGCTGTGCCATGCTGTGCTGTTCAGTACTGTGCCATGCTGTGCTGTTCAGTGCTGTACCGTCTTGTGGCGTGTTGTGCGTGCATGGTTCAGTGCTGTGCTGTACTGTGTCGTGGCGTGTTGTGCGTGCATGCTGTGCTGTTCAGTGCTGTGCCATGCTGTGCTGTTCAGTGCTGTGCCATGCTGTGCTGTTCAGTGCTGTGCCATGCTGTGATGTTCAGTGTTTTACTGTGTTGTGGCGTGTTGTGAGTGCATGCTGTGCTGTTCAGTGCTGTACTGTGTTGTGGCGTGTTGTGCGTGAATGCTGTGCCATGCTGTGCTGTTCAGTGCTGTGCCATGCTGTGCTGTTCAGTGCTGTACTGTGTTGTGGCGTGTTGTGCGTGCATGGTGTGCTGTTCAGTGCTGTGCCATGCTGTGCTGTTCAGTGCTGTACTGTGTTGTGGCGTGTTGTGTGTGCATGCTGTGCTGTTCAGTGCTGTACCATGTTGTGCGTGCATTCTGTGCTGTTCAGTGCTGTACTTTGCTGTACCGCGCTGTGCCTATGCCATACTATTCTGTGCAGGATAAGTTTGCACGAACCTCCAGCTAAACAAACAATGAAAGTAAGATAAAACATTGCGTGTGCACAAACTAAAGACGCTAAACTACAAATCGTTGACGAAGCGTAGGCGATAGCAGTGTTAGTCTCTCCAGTTATAAGCAATATATTGTTCAGTACAAGTAAGCAAGACAAACGGGGAGCTAACTTTGCAAATTGTATTTCTTCGTAAATTACCTTACAAGCAAAACTCCGAATGAAATCTAATTTTCTGTTCTTTTGAAAACCAACTCTCAAACAGCTTTGTTTATTAAATTCCCCTTAACAATTTGTCTTTATTTTATAATTACATTTCTTACATAAATTAGCTTAGCTTTGTTTTTGTAATCTATGATGCGAAAAGGAAAGAACACTGTAATTCCAGTTTATCAAGAGATCGGAGCTTAAGTAATGGCAGAAAGGGTATTAAAGTAAGTAAATTAAAATGTATCGTCCAACGTATCCGGCGGATAAAAAGAGTTTACTATTCAAGAGTGAAATGCTTCTTTTCATTGAAAAGTGATTTTTAATTTAATAACACTGCAAATATTACGTGATAAAATACGTTCGTGTTTTCAATTAAAGGTTTAATAGCATGCAATCTTTAACTCTGACTATTAAATAAATATTTAGAAAAAGTATGATCAATATTTAATACTTACTGATTGAAATATAAATATATTTTAGCTCAAAGTTAAAAATGAATTTTGAATTTTATTCTACTTATTCTTATGCACACTGCAGCAGTGTTTACGCTTTTACTAAGCTCCACACGTACACAAATATGAATTGTACCGAACAATTCTGAAAATACGTTTTTTGTTTGCCATCTAAACATTTTAGCAGGTCGAGTTAAAAACGTTTGTATCATATCGGACCGAAATTGCACGCGTGAGACGGGTAAAACACACAAACACAAACACACAAACACAAACACAAACACACACACACACACACACACACACACACACACACACACACACACACACACACACGTACACGTACACGTACACGAACTTTTTATATCACAGTGCATACATTTTTAAGGGAATGTTATATAATTATCAGATAGCCTCATTACAAAGTCTAGGGTCTGGGTGTTACCAAGATGGTTAAACTCGTGTATTTGCATTGTTTATACGACTTGCACAGGCTACTAACCAAAATTAATGTTATCACCAGCATTCCGCAACGTTTCAATCATAAATTGGTTTTTGTGGAGACGCTCTCTGCTCCTAGTTTGACCATTAACTGAATAATTAAATGACCACAAAACCAGTGCACCCACTTAATGTGATTAAAAATTTTAATTTTAACTACGAATAAACCTGCCACTACCGTAGTGCAACCCAGTAGCAGGTGTACATTTTCTCTGCTATTCGGTTATATAATTAAACAGCTTATATGTAAGTGGTTTTTGTTTGCATCCGTAGCACGATATCTCGCGAAATCCAATTTTTAATTAAGTTTTTTAATATCTAGACAAGTTCTTTACTTAACAATATCCGTTTGACGTTTAAACTTGCGGCCATTTTAAATCTTAAAAAATTGTAACTTTTTATCTTTAAATTTTCAAAGTCCGATTTAATCTTACTGATCAGCGTTAAAACTGCATTAATTACAATATAAAATTATTAAAATCTAACTAAATTAGGAAAGTAAATAATTCGACAGCTGTCAGGTTATTTTTAACGTAACTTTTTAACCTTCGTTTTAAAGATTGAATTTGTAATTTATCAGTTATGGAAGCGTAATTACATTTACATATGATTGTAAAGTAAACAAAATATTAGCTTCCACTGACGGCAAGACAGCTGTAGTCTTGTTAAATACCTGTAATTATTTAGCGCGTGTTTAAGCGAACTTTGACAAACTACGAAAAGACACATGACGTCATGGGAGGAGTAAAGCCATTAATCTCTCAAATTGCATTGTTCATCTGCCCGGGTTAAATGAGCCGAGATATATTACAGACAATGTGCGTCTTTAAGACAACGATCATATTTTCCTTAAGTAATGCATAATTAAACGTAAGACAGTCATATGTTCCGCAGTTACAAAAAAACAAATAAATTAATAACCACGGCAATAAACGTATCACTATCGTCGTAAAAACTAATGTTCAAAAAATAGTTTTTATATTGTTTAATTTTTTTAAAATTGTTATTTCTCCTCTCACCATCTTAATCGCAATTAAACTTTGCTTATTATTGACGGTAAATTTTCAAATAATAAATATGAAAATCATATCTTGGAAAATATGAAAATCATTACTATACCTGACATCAGTATAGTTAAATATCGTATTGTATCTTCCTTTGTGTTAGAAAAAAGTTGTAACTTTCCTATGTTTGAACACACACATACTCTCTCATAAGGTTTTTCTAAATTATAATTAGTTTTTCCAGTAATCGTAATTATTCAATCATTATATACAACAATTAATACATCCCCAATTATGACAAGCAAAGTGCCTGGGCATGACAATTGATGTTAAACTTCGATAGAAGGAGCATATGAAAAAGAAAAACCAAGAACTAAACATAAAATTAAGAAATATGTACTGACTACTAGGCAGAAGATCAGAATTATCACTGCACAATAAGCTGGTGCTGTACAAACACGTCCTGGCACACATTCGGACCCACGGCATCCAACTATGGGGATCTTATAAGAAAGTTAAACATACAAATTATTCAGCAATTTCAAAACAAAGTTCTGCGAACCATGGTTAATGCGACATGGTATGTTCGTAAGAATGATCTGCATCGGGACTTAAAAGTGACCACTCTGTCTCTCAAGAAATAAAAAAAAAAATATGCTCAAAGCCACGAAAAACTGCTAAAATATTAAGTTAATGTGGAGGCGTCTGGACTGCTCCATAACGAAGACTTGTACAGGATTAAACCTTTTGTACTCGCAGTGCAGTCAGCACAGCTGGGAGCGCCGAGGGGTTAAACTGGACTGCATTTATTTCACTGGTCAAGTGTAAACTGATTGTTAGTTTTGTAACTAGTTTCAGTAAAATAATTTTTTTTAAATATACAATAAACTAGTATTATTTTTATTTTTCAAAGAGCCGCCTCGGTGGCCTAGTTGATAGCGTACTAGGCTTTCACCTACCAGGGCTTGGCATTTTCATACGCTATAAATCATCCCATCGTCTGCATTAACCCAAGTGTGCACAATAGTCGGACGTTAAAAAAAAATAAATATTTTTCAAAGTTCTTAAAACACTTGAAAATCTAAAAAAAATATTTGCCATATTGTCAGAGCTAACCTTCGTATTACAAGTATTTTTAAAATTTGAAATGTTCATTTTTTAGATTTTAATTTTTACTAAATTGATAAAATCATATTTTCACAAAAAGGATAAAATAAAGGAAAATCACTGTTGAAAATAGAACTGTTTGCTGCTGCTATTATGGTATTGGTAATTACACATCAGGTTAAATATGGAGAATTTTTTAATAAATTCAGCTATCAGCTTTCAGGTAGGGCCAACATTGATTGCTTTGTTTCTGGCTTGGACGCCGTCCAAAGTTCCGTTGTCCACTGTCCCTATCCACCAAGGTTTTGTTTGCACGGTAGGTCGTAAACCAGTGTTATTTTTAACAAAGAATTGAATTTAAAAGAAATTGTAAACCAGTAAAGTTTTACAATAAAGTCAACGAAAAAACTATTTTGTAATCAAGTTTGGTTGTGTAAATATTTTAGTTCGTCTTCAAATGTACATAACACTTTAATGCGATGTGATTATTTGAATAAATCGTATATTACAAAAATTCTGTTTCTACCAATATTCAATCAATGAAGTAATAAATTTTAAAAATATACATGTTTCTGAAACAGTGAAAAACTTCTATTGAAGGTTCCTTACAACAAAACATCTATAAACATTTTATTTTCAAAGCGCTTTGGTTTTAAGTGTTTTCTCAAAAAAAAAAAACATCACAACTTCGAAGAGCATATTTTAAATTAGTATTATTTTGTATTCGTTTTACGTCTAATTCTAAGTTGCATTTAAAATACAAATGAACTTTAAAGGCTGTGAAATTTAATGTCTTAATTTCGACGAATTTTGAAAAATCAAAATGTCATTTTATGCAGGTTTTTAACGCTGGTGAAATTATACTTTCAAAAAATTCGATATGAAAAGGTTATGAATTTTTGCAAGAAAGCGGAGTCTGGATAACCTCAATTTTCGTGCATGCCAGAATTACATGAAAGATCAGACATCCAATCTTGATGATTGGGGGGGGGATTGGTATGATTGTTATCACAATCGTTATCAAAACTTCGTAAAGTCAAGGTGACATTTAAGGAGAAAGAAGTTCGAGATACGAGACATTTGGGACCTTATACGGTATTCAGGTGTTTACACAGTAAGGCAGTGTTGCAGAGGTGGAGCACAACGCCTCTGCATTCCAGGCAGAGGTTTGCCGGACATTAATCACGGTTCGGGAAAATTTCAAGAGGTTTTTAAGAAGGTTCCATTTATACTGATAGGCAGCAATTAGCCTGAGCTGGTATGGGAGTATTTCGAGATCCTCAATGCGCTGTCCTCGGAAAAGCAGGTTACACTACACTGGGTTCTGGCGCATAGGAAGGTTGAGGGTAATGGAAATACGGACTGCGATCTGCTTCTGCGTTCATGGGACCGGAACCAGCATGGCTGCGTCTTCTATCAATAAGTAGATCAACAAGGAACACCAGGAAATATAGCGTAGCCTTACAGAGCATTCTCATGGTAAACCTCTTTTAAAAAATGTCTGTCTGTAAAAATACTGAGAGATTAGTGATCCTAGCAGAGAACAATTCAGGAAAACCATGGACACTGTGACGCTGTGGTATGTGGGTGCACATGAACAGGATACGAATGTACCACGGAGAAACCGTGTGTGTTGTGCAGGAAGAAAGATGAAACTGCAGGCCATGTATTAGGATTTTGAAGCTTGCCAGCGTAAGGTGTCCAAGACACTGAGGACCTCCAGCAGAATGAGCTAATCATTCAGTGAACCAGTCTGCTGAACAAGAATTTGAGACAGTTAGTTGCACAATAAGCCCTTTGATCGCGGTGCCTATACAGAAACTCTCTGAACCTCTAGGACATACGAGGTGAAGATCGGAAGATCCCGATTACTGCTGGATTACGACGAACGAATGAAAAAAACTTAGTGGTTTATTTCCGGCAAAACTCCAGTAGCAGTCGAATAAATATATGTTGTATCACACGCGCGCTTGTGCCTCCAGATCGAAATAAAACATTACTTTTTTCGACTCTGAAGACATGAAAACGTACGTTTTCAAATAAATGTTTTCACGAGCACCGAACAACCAGCGGGAAAGTAGTAAACACATTTGTCGTACGCAAAATACTAATTGTTAATGTATTTAATAAGCTCCAGGGTTTAATACAAAACGGTTATTGTTGCGGTAATAGTTAAAGCTTAATTTATGATGTTTTATAAATAGCTTAATTATATTTTAATTAACATAACAGAACTCCGATTAACATTTCGTTCGATCCAATAACAAATGCAAATTGAAATCAATAACCAATATGGTTAGATTATTAAGTAAAGAAATTTATTTACTGGATAAAATATAACCTATTACTTTGTAATGTTTATAAGCTAATTACCAATGCGTATATTTATGTGTATTATACAGAGTGTTCCACAAAGAAATTTCTTATTCAATTTTTAAAGCCTAAGGTTTCTTCGTGGTATAATATTCCGAACTGACGACCTCCAGTCTGGTAGTACGGCTTTCTTTAGCTTTGTCATCGCAGTTGTATATTTGTCTTGTTTCCCACACACCAAAGTTGCCTATTGGTTTTATGTTTAATTAGAAGTGCCCTTTGTTATAGCTTTCTTTGGTCTCAGTTTGAGCCCCCGATAAACGTCTTTACATCTACACGCTTCTGTCTAATTTTGATTTGAGATGTTCGACCTCATTGAACGTAGGGTAGGTCACCATACGTCCTTTACTGTCTCTTGCGGTGCATTAATTGTGGGAGCCATAGAGTTAGACAGAGCTCCTGCTTCTTCCACCATCATACTACTTTCACTACCTTTGGCAAGTTCCTCAATATTTTGTGGTTGTCGACGATTCGATTCCAATTATTACAATCCCACAAGTATCTAGGGGAAATAAAATGTCCGCCCAAACAGAGCCCCGCCTGATTCTTGGCTTGCGGTGAAGGGAAATAAAAAGTCGAACCATACAGACCCCCGCATAAGTCTTGTCTAGTGACGAAGGGAATTAAAATGTCCATCCATACAGAGCCCCACCTGAGTCTTGGCTTAGGATGAAGGAAAATAAAATGTCCGCCTATACAGAGCCCCGTCTGAGTCTTGGCTTGCGGTGAAGGGAAATAAAATGTCAACCCATACAGAGCCCCGCATGAGTTTTGTCTTGGTGTGAAGGGAAGTAATATGTCCACTTATAGAGAGCCCCGCATGGTTCCTGGCTTGGGGTGAAGGAATGTAACCAAAGAACGGATACATGAAAAAACATTAGAAGGGTTGTTAAAGGAAATAAATATTTTTTGTTACGAGGTGCTTAGCTACTATACTCGTTATGAATAAATGCCGTTTAAAATAAATTGAAAAAGTATTACATATATAATGAAATATGTTATCAAGGCAAACCAAGACACTTCGTACATATTATTGCATTACTTAATGAAGTAGAAGTGACTTAATTAAGACAAAATTAGCATTTAATTCCGCGGAACGATGTTCAGGAATGCAATATCAGTCGGCTTCTAAGCATTAAGCGCAAGGATTGATAAACACGCTCAAAGATAATTCCAAGAAACATTCCTGCACAGTTTCCGATGCGTTAATACTTTCATTAACAACGCGGGAAGCTGTTGTCACGTTCAAGTCATTGACTTCGATTTCTGAACTGTATTATTCTTTACCTGAATCGTTCTTGAAAATATAATTCCACTATTGTAATCGTCATTCAATTCTGGGTATATTTGCGATTAAAACTAACGAATTAAGGAAACATATATAAATAACCACCGGCAGGTTCATTTCCGTTTATTCAATATGATTTGAAAATTTAAAACTCAAAAATATAATATTTTTTTCAATTTGTATGCATTGCACAGGAAAGTCTACGGCCCATGCTGGTTCGAACCCGTTCACGTCTAAGCAAGCTGTACCGTGTAAGTATAGCGCTTTACACAATTCGGCTGTTTGACCAATCTGATACAGATACACTTTAACAATACTCATAAGCATCATTAAAGTTTGATTATGTTAAAAGCTTGTTTAATGGTTATTATTAAAAGATATCAATACAAAATTTGTTAATTCCTAAGAATGATGCGATTATACGAATCGAGTAGAGTTGAAAAGTTCCCGGAATGGTTGAGTACAGTCAAGCATTTTTTTTTTTTTTACTGCAAGGGAAATTTTGTTTGCTAGGTTTGCATCACTGCTAGTTTAGGCGCTGTGCCGTTCAGCAGCAGTGTTGCTAATTTGAGGATAATTACCCTACTTACGTGTAGTCATGAGGGTAACGAAATAAATCGGGTAATTTTGTCTGCCTGTGGGTAATTATTACGGTTGAGATTGGCAACACTGTTCATCAGACAGGAAGTTGTTTGCCACGTGCATTGCAGGTTGTTTTAGACATTTTTTCCACAATTTGTATGAACGGTGGTAAATGGTATGCATGTCGAAGGAGAGTAGTTTGAAGGATAATCAGATTAAAATATTATACGCTCTTCCACGTTTTCATTGACCAATTCCGAGAACTTTTTGACCCTACCTCGTATTTACATAAAATATTTGTCCAATAAATCGTACTTTGTGATTAAAAGGGTTAAAGTAAATGTATAGTGAGCACACATTTTTGTATACTGATAATGTCTTTGTAAACGTTTTAAATTCCATTGAATTACAAAGCGTTGTAAAGAGTGCCTAATCTAAATTACAAAGGATTAATTTTAATTGATTATTAATTATTTACGTTAATTGTGAGGATTACAAAGAATAAATGGCAAAATGTGTATAAAACAGAACGGAATACAAGTCCCTGTACAGTATTGTATGTTAAAAAAAGAAAAGTATAAATAAAAGAGTTAAATACAATAACTGCTTCTTGCTTTCTCTTACTGAAAATAAGGAATTATTAGACAAAAATTATAAATATCTACATAATTGCACAAACAGATAAATACATGAAAAAGCTAATGAGTTAAAGTGATAGATTTTCATTTAGAAAAACTTAAAATCTGAGCTAAGTTAAGAAATACAACGTAACACATTTTGTTCAAAACATTGCTAAAGGAGTGTAAAATTTAACCAGTATAGTTCACTATTTATAAGACATATAGAGATAATAACACTATTACTGCGTATAAGGCTTATATATAAAAATACTCACCGAACGCATCTGTCTCCCTGACGTGATGGGAGTGAATTTCCAAAGTATTTTTTTTTTTTTAATATAAACTTCTTTTAGAAACTATGATTTCACGATAAACAGCATTAAAATCTGCATTAAATGGCATTATAAACTCTAAAATTGCATTCAAAATAGGCACTCAAAGTGAATAAATTTCCATTGGAAATAAAACGCTTCCAAATTAAATTTCTTAATTTCAAAACGATTTGAAAAATTCAAAATGCTAATTCCGACAATTTTTAACGCTGATTACGGTGATGACATCAGATTTTCAAAAATATTTAAAACAAAAACAATACAAGTATTTAAAGCGTTGAAATAACAGCCATTTTGAAAATGATGAATGAATTTTGATGGTACAAAAACTTGTTCAAGCTGTAATCAAAAACTATTTTCGTACCAAGTTTGAATTTGGCCTACAAATTGAGAACGTAAGCGTGATGACACTCACATTGTATTTACAAATATTATGTAGTTTTATAAAGTGTGTGTGTGTGTGTGTGTGTGTGTGTGTGTGTGTGTGTGTGTGTGTGTGTGTGTGTGTGTGTGTGTGTGTGTGTGTGTAATATGTTGTCTAACCGGTGAGAATAAAAACAGTCTATTATTTCTTATATTCATTCCACTGTGTCCATTCGACCTATACATTAAGTCATCTCATATTCTTATACTGTACTGTTTAAAAGTTCGTAGTAGAGTATTTTCTAAAGAACAAACAAGCAGACAAGCAGGCTTATGTACAGTACTTTAAGTTCCCTATTCGCGACAGCTTAGCAATGAACTACTTTTTAGGTCAACTGTTTCTGAGATAAAACTTTTCAAATAAATACACTCAACTTTGTATTACTTTATTTACGGCAACGTCCTTTTAACAACTACAATACATTTTATAATATTTCATTAATAAGATAAATAAAAATATGTCGCATATTAAAATAATCAATGTAATCGTAGCAAGCAGCTGTGTCGTTGTCGAGATGAAAGCGAATTTTTTAAAAATAACACAAAATTAGCGTTAAAATCTCCATAAATTTGCTTTAAGTTTTAAAATTGTTTTGAAAATATAAAAATAAACCGCGACCGCCTTTAGATTCATTTTGTATTTCAAATATAATTTAAAAATATGATGCAGAAAATTATGTATACACATAAGTCCTCTCAAAAATGTGTATGATATAAGGGTTGTAGCTCATTTCAAGTTCCTGCTTATGGATCTCAATTTCATATTAACGTTTGTTAGTTAGTTAAATACAGTTTCCCCTCTTTTGTAGCTTTATGTTTGTTACTGTATGCCACTTACGCTAGTGAAGCCGGTTAATTGATGTAACACCACGTTAGGCTAACTAAACCGAAGATTGAAGTAACATAACGTTAGGTTAATGAAGCTGGAGAATTGATGTAACACAACGTTAGGATCACTAAACCGAAGATAACGTTAGGCTAATGAAGGTGGGGAATTGCTGTAACACCACGTTAGGCTAACTAAACCGGGGATTGACGTAACATAACGTTAGTTAATGATGCTGGGGAATTGATGTAACACCACATTAGGCTAACTAAACCGGGGATTGACGTAACATAACGTTAGGCTAATGAAGTTGAAGAATTGATGTAACACCACGTTAGGTTCACTAAACCGGGGATTGATGTAACATAACGTTAGGCTAATGAAGCTGGGAAATTGATGTAACACCACATTAGGCTAACTAAACCGAAGATTGAAGTAACATAACGTTAGGTTAATGAAGCTGGGGAATTGATGTAACACTACGTTAGGCTAACTAAACCAGAGATTGAGGTAACATAACGTTAGTATAACGGACCACGTTAGGCTAAAGAATCGAGAATAGACGTAACAACGTTAGGCTAATGAAACTGGGGAATTGCTGTAAGCAATGTTAGGCAAATCGGAAAATCGATGTAATGTCACATTAGGCTAAAGAATCGAGAATTGACGTAACAATGTTAGGCTAATGAAGCTGAGGAATTGACGTAATACAACCTAAAGCGAATAAAACACAACGTTTTGATGTAACACAACGTTAGGCTAACGAAATCAGGAATTGATGTAACATAACGTTAGGCTAGACCTAACGTTGATACCTGGGTTCGATATCATACAGATCTGAGTTGCAACGAAATGCTTTCATTCTACTTGCACTGAGTTACGGTTTCACAACTTGCAAATAAAATTAATTGCGTTTCTTGTTAACACTTTTTAGTAGTCATGTATTTGCCGCCTTACAATGAAATTAACAGCGTTAAAACACCACCGACCTACTTAACTGCTGTTTATAGTCGTTCGTGCACATTCGTTAATTAAATGTTAAGTTCCTTATACCGGAAGTAAAATGTAATAAAGTGACTTATACACTACTATGGAACTTACGGCTTACTGTATTAGCCTACATACACTTAGTGAAGTAGTCTGACATTGTGCATTATGTAGATTATGTTAAATCAACGGGTTACTTGATAGTGGAACGTGGAAACATCTGAACAGAAAATATGATTTATATATCAAATAAAATCAGCTAATTTATTGTTGTATTTAGGTCCGGTTCTAAAATATCCCGAAAAATTCCAGATATTCCCTCAGCTGAAAGGAAAGTATTTCACAATCTCCCGAAACTCACGATAATCGTTGTCGGGAGAATAAACCTTATTGATAATACAGTATTATCGGCCAATTGAAGCAGCCGTTATCGAGTTTTCCAGCAGAAAAAGTAACCGAAACCTTAGTTTGGAATGAGTACGCCATAAATTGTTAGCTGTGTTGGCTGGCACTCAACAATCAATTATCATCACATACGAGTAAGTGCGCATCAAGTGAGTGAAGCATTGCAAGTCTGGCACTAAACAATCAAGCATCATCACATCCGAATATGTGTGTGTGTCAAGTGAAGCATTGCAAGTCTGGCACTCAACAATCAAGCATCATCACATCCGAGTAAGTGTGCGTCAAGTGAAGCATTGCAAGTGTGTGTGTGTGTGTGTGTGTGTGTGTGTATATATATATATATATATATATATATGTATATGTGTGTGTGTGTGTTTCAGCACACTTACGTTCGCAATTTTAGTCCGATTTGATTTAAAACTGAAATTTATTACTTCTTGAACAGGTTTCTTAACCGGCGAAATGTCTTCAACAGTTTCAATATGACGGTCTTTCAAATCATAAAAATTCATACGTTGCTGTCTTCAATTTAAAAAAGAAAAATCTGATTTCACCAACGTAATTAGCGTTAAAAACAGCATAAATAATTTTTTAAATTTTAACAATATATTGAAATTAAAAAAATTAATTTTACTACAGTCGTTGATATTTTCGTATTTGCTATGTAATTTGAAAATTTAAAACGCTAGTAAATGCAGATTTCAATGGGGCTTACGATGGTGAAATCAGACTTTCAATAGAAATTTTAGGAAAAATACTTTTGGAAGTTCGCTTCCATCACGTCAGCAAGACAAGGTGTGTGCTACTATTACTAATTCTATAGCAACCCAAATTATCGTTTCCGTTATCCAAACGTGAAAAAAGTAAATATTTCTCATTTTCTGTTAACTATTTATTAGTACTTGACGGACCAAAATATCCATTAACTAAATTAACTATAAACTTATTTTGCTATTAAACTTATATATATATATATATATATATATATATATATATATATATATATATATATATATATATATATATATGTATTAAGCAGTTTTTTGTGGTTTCGCTTGATTTTCTAATTAAAAGTTTTTCCGCGGGTTAATTATAAAAGTATTATAAAAGTTGATAATATGGCCGGCTTATTCTCCGCCTAAGGGGATAATAAAAGTTTCGACAAGCCTTTAAATAATTCACTGACTTAATGAACTCATCTGAATAGATTACCTGGAATTAGTTATTTAAATTATAAAATAAAATACACGATTTGCAAACGAACCGAGAGATCGGACTTTAGCGAGTCTCGTTCACGAAAGGATAATCGATTTTTTTAAATAAGCTAATTGTTCAGAAAACAATACCTGCATGTCAAATGCGATAAATTAGAAAACCTGAAAGAGGAAATACCCAACAAAATTTCAGAACGGATTTTTTTTACTTTATTGGCGAATTGGCATTCGTACCTTTGTGTGTGTGTGTGTGTGTGTGTGTGTGTGTGTGTGTGTGTGTGTGTGTGTGTGTGTGTGTGTGTGTGTGTGTGTGTGTGCGTGCGTGCGTGCGTGTGTGTGTGTGTGTGTGTGTGTGTTTTACAACTTTAACATCTAATTGACTGAAAATCATATTTCTGCATATCGTAATGTTACAATTTTTATTTTATGTATGTATGTATTTTAATTAATTAATTTTTATTTTATATTATTGTATTTTTAAATTTTTTGTTACAATTTTAATTTTAAAACCGCATGAAATTATAAAATAAACCTTACTGCTATAGGTTTCGTTTATGTACATATTAAGTGTACCGTAATTTTTAAAAAAATGCTAATTTACGGCGATTTTAACGCTAGTTGTGATTATGAAATCTTATTTTCAAAATGTTTAAATATCACATCCATTTAAATCTATAAAAGGGTTTAAACAATCACTTGGTTAACAACTGACAATAACTTTTTATAAAATCAGTATAATTTCATAAAATTCGGTTCATCGGAGGTCATTCAAATTTTGATGAAATAAAAATTTGCGCGGCAAACGTGAAGGGAAATAAATTTTGCATCACATTTCTCGCGAATTTAGAAGCTGAAACTCGTGAACTATAAATTGGTTTCGTTAAAATTTACAACTCCGACTTGAGTCATAAATCTACATTCTATTATACAGTCATAACTTTTACGCAATCAAATACCCAGTCTCCAGTTTTCCCCAAATGACGTCTGCTTTGAAATATTTTTTAAGGCACTGATAGATTTTCCAAAAACTGGTTAACATTAGCATTTAAAGCGATACGTCAGCTAAGCGCTACACCTTCCTCTTATGCGTTAATAAAAAAACATTTTCTGGTACAACTAACGGCAAGTAATAGCGAATAAATATTTAGTGTTCTAGTCTAGGGGCAGTCAGGTGTTTACTTTGGTGCAAGTTATACGAGAAGCAAGTAAACAAAATAATACTGGGGCAGCCTCTTGCTCTGGTAAGAGTATTTATAGTGCTCTGGATTTGGGTAAAGGTCTTGTCTACACTGCAGTGTAAACATGATCAAAACTATACTGAAATGTAGGGCAGAATTATTGTACTTTAATTACAAGCCTTGGGTGAAGGAGGCAATGTTACTTTTAACTGTTCTTTACGTAACCGGAAAGAGGAAGTAGACGTCAAAGTTCGTGGCAAGGTGTCCAATGTTGCGCATTTTTTAGAAAATATATATAACTTTCAAAAGAAGAATTTAATGGATATTTAAACGGAAGGGATCGAGTTTGCAGACTCGATATATTTAGTAGGCAAGGTGGTTTAATAGAATTTAATTAATAATTTTAGTGATAAAATTTATTTTTTTAAAGGCGTTTGATTTGCATCAAGTTTTATGGAAGATTATACAAATATAAACTAATGTTAAAAAATAATGAATATTGAAATTCTAAAATGCAAATAGATGTATAAGTTTAAAACAGATATACCATCAGACAGTCAATCTGTGTGATCATTGTCTTAAAATGTTTAACAAATATACATGTTCATTTTTTGTGGTAAATAAAGCATTGTTATTATCTTCCACTTATTATTACACCAAGATTCCGATCAGTTTCGTATCAAAAATAAGGACCTACCTTATTGGCACTGCATATATGTAGTAGTAACTACAGGTACGTCAAAACACTAAGCAACTCTCACGTCTATACTTTTCCATTTTAAGACTTGACAATAAAATACAACTAACTTAAACCCGATAAAAGTTCTGTAAACAAAATTCCAAAAACATTATAAAGTGTTCCCGTGATCGTACAGAACAACTGAGCCAAGTGTACGCAAACAGCTGATGCTGAATTTTTTTTTAAAGTATTACTTAAATTATTACTGTATCCAAGTTTTAAATAATTATTGACCGAATCAGTTTTAAAAGTAGAATCGGGAAGACAATCTAGTAATATGTAAATGTTATTAAATAAAATACTCTGCTTTTAGTAAACAGTAAATACTGTACCTAATTTAGGTACGTAATGTAAAATCCGGTTATATTACGTTATATTTGTAAACATTTCAGTAAGGTACAATGTTAGAGTTCAGTCATTAATTTTATAATTTGTAGTTTTTAATACAAAGTAGAACGAAGTAAGGCCTATTGTATTAAATAATCTAAATGTAAAGAAGAACATTGCTTTATTAACAGGTCTTACAAGTATTAAATATAACTATAATGTCTATTTTAACAGAAGAAGAGACGCTATAACACTGTTCAACGTCTTGCGGTACATTGTTGTATATTATTCGTTTCTTTTTCCCATTAACTGTAAAAGGTCACATGGGCCCACTAGAAACTTTATATGGGGAGAATGTTCTAGAATTCTAAGTAACAGATTAGCATTCTTTTAACACTTATTAAAAGTAACATAACACATCGTTTAAATTTTAACAGACCTTTAACTTTATACCATACAAAGCTTAATTTGTAAAATTTGTTGTAACGTTTTAACTAAAAAATGAATAATTATTTATTAATTAAATAACATTTCAAATTAATTAAACAATTTTACATATTATATCAAACAATGTTTAAGTATTTTTTAAATTGGGTTTATTGAACATTTAAAACAATGTATAAAGACGAGATTAGGTCCATCAGAAAATACTATGAAAATTGATTAAAAAATCTCACTTAAGCTATTTATTTGAAAAGTATTTTCAGGTATCCTTTTAATGCTAACAGCTATAATGATTTTAGAGTGTTAGTTTGATAACTTCTGTATCTTCCGTATATGTTATTAAACTTAACAAACGTAAATAATACAGACTGAATTTCAATAAGTGCTGGAAACAAACGTTCAATCTGTGATAAGAGCCGACATGTCTGTCTGTCGTACGTTATTTTTCGCAACTGTATTTGCATGAAAGTTTAACATTTATCAAATATGCTTCTGTCTAACTGACACCTGCTCGAATCACGTTTGACGTACCTATCCCTCACTATTTAATTGTTAATACGATACAGTAACATACAGGGTGGTACGTATATCAGGAGTAAGTGACAGGAAAACCAATCCGATTAGTCCTTGAATCACAACAAATTAGTTATTCCTTTTAGCGACTTGAATCTTTCGTCTGCCCTTTTTAACTCCGTTTTACTTTTTAAAGATAAACGTAATGTAACAGGTGTCTGTAATTGTGTCTGAAATCAATGAAAATTATAATTAAATAATTGAGAATGTCCTTTATTTAATTTCGTTTTACAATTTAGTGTATTTTGGTGTGTCGATGTTTCTATAACCGCATGCACTTCGTGTTCTAATTGTCCGATTAGAGTTTGAAGTTGGATGACATTATTTACCGCTGTCAAGTCTCGTTTTTAAGAAAACAGTCGTGTTTTTTTCATGGACTAAGGAAAATAGAGACAAGGAACGAAGAATGAGAAAGAGGAACAAGGTACAGAGAAGCAAGAAACGAACAACGAGGAACAAGAAACAAGGAATTATTGTATTAAAAACTACATAGTTATTGATATTTTTGAAATACCTACAAAGTAACTACCTAAATTATAACCCAAAAATTTATTATTAATAAATAGTAAGTGGGTTAGGCACTATTAATGTCTAAATTGTCAAAGTAAAAAACACAGCTTGACAAGAGTGTTTAGCCTATTTTACAAAAGTATTTATTTATCTTAAGATAATGTTTACCCTCTTTTAAAAAGTAGTTTTTATATAGCTTATTTTACAAAAGTGTTTAGCATATTTTACAAGAGTGATTAACCTATTTTACAAGAGTGTTTAGCCTCTTAACTGCCTATTTTCTCTCACATTAAATATAGGCTAAAATCCTTTCTAAACAGGATTTCAATTTCAGTACAATATTGTGTTAATAAAATCTGCCGGTAATGTAAAAAGCAACTGGCGCAATGAAAGTTAATAGTCAAGGAAAATAGGTTTATGCTTTTATTGTGAAGGGTGAACGTTCTTCGTCCCTTTTCCTGGAAAGTAGCTTTCCTACGAAGAGGCGACCTTATTAGTGCTTCCTCTAAAGTTTGTCTAGTATAAAAGTAGAAAATAATTTAGTTTAATATAAGTAGCGAAAATGAGCTTTTGGAGCGACCATCATTGTAAGATCCATACCAAGGACATTGAAAAGAGAGCTGAAATTGATTTCTGAAGGAATAATATTAAATTATATATATATATATATATATATATATATATATATATATATATATACACACACATATACATATACATATGCGCACCACATACACACACACACACACACACACACACTCTCACACACACACACACACACACACACACACATATATATATATATATATATATATATATATATATATATATATATATATATATACACACACACACACACACACACACACCTCTTTCTCTGTCTCTCTCTCTCACACACACACGCGCGCGCGCGGCGAGCAGAGTGTTAAAAATTTAACGAAACCTTATGGAGTAATGAGAAAGTTACTTTATTCTATGAGTTACAAAATCTGTTGAAAGTTGACGCTATCTTGCGATTCACACTATTAAATATTAAGATACGAAAAGTACGGCATGGATGCACCAGAAAAGTGCGCCATTATGCGGCTGTACAAGTTCCAGGAGACAGGTGACGTGGAAGATGCACCAAATAGTGTCTGACCTTGAGTGGTAACACGAGAGAAGTAAGCTGCGTTTGTTTGTACGGCAACTGTTGTGTCTCTCCGTTGGCAGTGCGCAAGTGTTTAAAGATGTGTCCATACACGAGCGCACTCTGCACTCACAAATATTTGATGTCCGGTGTGCAATGCCACGAAGTCGAATCTTTATAATGGAGCCCACTTACAATAATTTTCATTATCAAAGAAAGTAACATAATTAAAACATAAAAATTAATTAACACATAAAATAAAGTAACTTTTTATTTCCTCATAAGGCTGCGTCGCTTTTAAAACACTCTAAGTTAAATTACAATATAATAAAAACTATATTACAAATAATCGTTGTTATACAGACAAACTGGCAACATATATAATTATAAAGCATTATAAGAACTTGGCAACTGAATTACACTTTGGTCCTAGCCAAGAGGCCGAGAAGTGGCTGTGGGACTCTGTGGTCAATGTGGTAAGGCACCGGTCAGTCTGCTGCGCTCTAAACTGCGCACCTCAAGGTTCTTATTTCAAGCCGCAGTTACTGCCGTTGTTTTTCCTTACCGTTAATATTTATCCCTCACCCTCATTAGTCTAATTGGTATAAAGTTTGGAAGTTAAGGGAAAAAATTGGCAATAGAAATATAATTTGTTAAAAATGCAAAACTGAGTATTTTACAGAAACACTGTTCGTAATATTTACTGTAATGAATATTTTCATAAACAAATTAGCCATATAGTTTTAAAATAGAAAACATTAAAGCGAACTTGTAGAACGTTACATATGAACACAATTGTAGAACGTTACAATTTGGTTAACTTATTCTCTGTTTAGTACGTAAAAGAACTGTCATTTTATTTATTTTTTTGGGGGGGGAGTTGAAACTCTAAAACCCCGAATACGTAAAAACTAAAAATAAAAATGGAAACGTGTTAATTTTAAACAGAATCAATCCACTTTTTTACTAAAAAAAAAAAAAAAAAACGGCACACATATTGCAGTAAATAGGTTTTTTGATACATACAAAAATCCTTAAATAATTTCGAAATCATTAAATGCGAACAATTTGAGTGTACCTTGGATGAAGTAGTTTTTTAATTTTATTTTCAGTTTAAAGGTTGGCACTACTCGCGGTCCATATTGACGTGAACAGTACTTGAGTACTTGAGGAAGATTGTTAGGCTGTGCGATGGAGCGTCGCATACTTGGAACACGTTGTTTCCGCTGATTGCTTCAAGCAGAGCCTGGAACACGCAGTGCTTTTCCTAACTTATTGTAAAGCACGAATATAAGTATATTTACAGTAAAAGTGTTCTTAATATTTGGATGAGTAGTAGTACCGAATATAAATGTATTTATTTTACATAACTGCAGTTAATTAAGCAACACTTCTCTGACTATATATTGTGTGGTGCAGAATATCCGGAATCACCTACAACTAATAAACTTTTGTTACGTGTATTAGCACGAAGTCTGATCCTGTGTTTCTTGCACCTTTTAACCTCTTTTTGAAGTCACTTTCAAATTCCAATGAATATTTTCACTGCGGATATGCCAAGGTGCACTAAGATATTCGAAGCACTTTGTTTTGTAATGTCTATTTTACTTAGAAGTTACTGTTTCGCGTATGTTCACACTGCTTTTATAACTTGCTTGTATGGCAGCAGTCTATTATGCAGAATTTGGAGTTTCTGCACAAATAAACCAACACATTTGTCTACTTGAGTGCCAATTGTTCACTTTTCTTTGTCATATATGATACCCAACGTGTAGCATGTGTCATCCTCAGGTACTTCGCCTTATTAGCGTTTGAGACAATTATCGATTAATTGTCACTGGTTGATATCTGAAGTAGTTATTAATGAAGTTGACATGAACAGATTTCCCCTCGTTCCACTTAATGCGCCATTTTCTGGTTAAGTTGTTTACACTATTGACTATTGCCAGCTGATTGTAATTTTCCAGTAGTTGTCTGGATGTCATCTCTAGTTACAGTACAGCAATGCCATCAGCGAATGTTCAGTCAAATGCCATCAGATCTTAAGTAGGATTCCCTATACTTTGGCCCAAAAATCCCAACTCACTGATGTGTATATATATATATAGGCACGCAGCGGTCTCGTTGACATGATGGAAGCTATATACGTGCACGCAGCTGTGATGGAGGCTCACACAGGTGTCTCGCTGACGTGATGGAAGCGAAATTCACGCCAGTGGATAGTGTGTTATATAAACATATAAAGTTGTGACGTCGTCGGTGTGTGTGCGTTATTAATTAATCGAATAAATAAATGTATACCGGAAAAAAAAGTTGCGCGTTTCTGGCGGGGCTCGAACCGGGGACGTTGCGCGTGTGAGGCGCACGCTATAACCACTGTACCACGGTAGCGTCTTGGGAAATTAGTGCGATTCGAGATATACGAAACGTAACGATTCGGCTCGGGTTTGCGAATCGCCATCGTGGTACGTGCCCGTGGTCTGTGGATAGCGCGTTATATAAACATATAAAGTAAGTCTATCTATGACCTCTCTCTCTCTCTCTCTCTCTCTCTCTAGCCGCCGCCATCGTGCCCGGGGCCTGTGGATAGCGCGTTATATAAACATATAAAGTAAGTCTATCTATGACCTCTCTCTCTCTCTCTAGCCGCCGCCATCGTGTTACGTGCCCGGGGTGTGTGGATAGCGCGTTATATAAACATTAAAATAAGTCTATCTATGGCCGCCGCCATCGTGGTACGTGTCGAGGGCCTGTGGATAGCGCGTTATATAAACATATAAAGTAAGTCTATCTATGGCCGCCGCCGCCGCTATCGTGGTAAGTCTATCTATGGCCGCCGCCGCCATCGTGGTACGTGCCCGGGGCCTGTGGACAGCGCTTTATATAAACATATAAAGTAAGTTTATCTATGGCCGCCTCCATCGTGGCCCGGGGCCTGTGGATAGCGCGTTATATAAACATATAAAGTAAGTTTATCTATGGCCGCCGCCATCGTGTTACATGCCCGGGGCCTGGGGATAGCGCGTTATATAAACATATAAAGTAAGTCTATCTATGGCCGCCGCCATCGTGTTACATGCCCGGGGCCTGGGGATAGCGCGTTATATAAACATATAAAGTAAGTCTATCTATGGCCGCCGCCATCGTGTTACATGCCCGGGGCCTGGGGATAGCGCGTTATATAAACATATAAAGTAAGTCTATCTATGGCCGCCGCCATCGTGGCCCGTGGCCTGCGGATAGCGCGTTATATAAACATATAAAGTACTTCATTCTATGACCTCTCTCTCTCTCTCTATAGCCGCCGCCATCGTGGCCCGGGGCCTGTGCATAGCGCGTTATATAAACATATAAAGTAAGTCTATCTATGACCGCCTCTCTCTCTCTCTCTCTCTCTCTCTCTCTCTCTCTCTCTCTCTCTCTCTCTAGCCGCCGCCATCGTGGCCCGGGGCCTGTGGATAGCGCGTTACATAAACATATAAAGTAAGTCTATCTATGACCGCCTCTCTCTCTCTCTCTCTCTCTCTCTCTCTAGCCGCCGCCATCGTGGCCCGGGGCCTGTGGATAGCGCGTTATATAAACATATAAAGTAAGTCTATCTATGACCGCCTCTCTCTCTCTCTCTCTCTCTCTCTCTCTCTCTCTCTCTCTCTCTCTCTCTCTCTCTCTCTCTCTCTCTCTAGCCGCCTCCATCGTGTTACGTGCCCGGGGCCTGTGGATAGCGCGTTATATAAACATATAAGGTAAGTCTATCTATGATCACTCTCTCTCTCTCTCTCTCTCTCTCTCTCTCTAACCTCATCAGCCATCATGTTACGTGCCTAGCTCCCAGCAGGGTTGTTCATAGGAGGACTAGGGTCGCTGGATAGTGCGTTATATAAACGTATAAAGTACTTCATTCTATGACCTCCCTCTCTCTCTCTCTCTCTCTCTCTCTCTCTCTCTCTCTCTCTCTCTCTCTCTCTCTCTCTCTCTCTCTCTCTAACCTCATCAGCCATCATGTTACGTGCCTAGCTCCCAGCAGGGTTGTTAATAGGAGGACTAGGGTCGCTGGATAGTGTGTTATATAAACGTATAAAGTACTTCATTCTATGACCTCCCTCTCTCTCTCTCTTTCTCTCTCTCTCTCTCTCTCTCTCTCTCTCTCTCTCTCTCTCTCTCTCTCTCTCTCTCTTATAAAAAAGGATAGTGTTTTAATATTATACGGTAATTTTTACAAAGTTATTCATTAATATGCTACTTTGGCCACAGTTTTAAAAAAATATTTACTCGAAATCCATGATGACTGACCTCTCGTCTTACGTGAAAAATAAGGAAAAAAGAAACAAAGATGTAAACATAAAATTGTCTTTGTTTTATTTTAAACATCGTTTGCTTGCAAAACAAACAAAAAACACAAATATACATGACATGTAGTTGAATTATGGTAAATATTGAGTTAATGAAAAAAAATGGCTTACAAAACAGGTACTAAGTATAAAGAAAAAAAAACAAAAACATCTCAAGAATTGATTATTATAATGTAACTAAAATAAAAGACATATAATGTATTGCATATGTATACAAGACATATGATAAATATATTGAGTTAATGGAAAAAAAGACTTACAAATCATCGTGAATGGTGTATGATATATGTAGGTGCCCAGCCCGCTGTCAATCCGAGGAGTAGCGTACAAATGGCCCTTTTCAGGGCTCACATAAACATATTCACGATTGTCCTCTGTGTTTGTACACGGGGTTGGAACCGTCGTACGAGGTGGTGAAGCCGCCGTAGTAGCCCACATTACAATCCGGTGTTAAGCAGAAGGCTTAACCCCTTGAGGGAGTAGCCCCAAACCATCGCTACCCCCGGTGACTACCACTCCATGACAAAATTGTAGTCTCCCAAAAAAAAATTTTTTTTTGCTTTATATTTTTTAATTTTTTTTTGTATTTTTACTTTTCTTTAGGTTATTACAATAAAAGATTACACCGTCAGCGTAGCGTACGCGCACGCGCGCAAGGCAGAATCAACTCCACACCAGTCACACACAAAACCCAGGTTTACGGGAGAATTAACTCCGCGCCAGTGACCTCCAAACACACACACACACACACACACACAACCTAGGTTTACGGGAGAATTAACTCAGCGCCAGTGACCTCCACACAAACATCTCTTTGGTTTACGGGAGAATTAACTCCACGCCAGTGACCTCCACACATACGTCTCTTTGATTTACGGGAGAATTAACTCCACGCCAGTGACCTCCACACACACACACACACACACACACACACACACACACACACACACACACACACACACACACACACACACACACACACACACACACACACGTCTCTTTGGTTTACGGGAGAATTAACTCCGCGCCAGTGACCTCCTAGACATAAGCGCTCGCGCTCGCGTACACTAAGCATCGAGTAAATCGTAATAATGTTTCGCGCTCTGCAGAGCGCACTTACTACTATCGCTATTATGACGGGGTAATATGCATTTGAAATATGTACATTCGACGTTATTATCCAACGTTTCGGGTAATTCCAAAACGCTCGGATGGTAACGGCGTAAAAATTGCGCTTTTTCCGCACCTTTAGTGTACAAAGTAGAAAAAGGTCGGAGCATCTCGCGTACGACGTTCTCGTCGAACGGTATATCGCCGTCTGCCCATTCTATACAGTGAAAGTATTCGCGTAACCAGTGAGCGATTTTCTTACTCTTTTCGTTCAGCGTGTGAACACCGTAAGGCGATTTGAAAATCGTAACCGCGTACGAAAAATGGCTGACAACGGCCAATTCTTTCACTATATACTCGCCGCAATTGTCTACGTACGCGTGAAATTCAACTACCGCTCGACGGTTCTGCTGCTGCTGCTGCAGCATGTTTTTTGAATAAGACCACTTCGTCGTACAAACGGTCCGCTTCGGGCAGACTACTGGATACGGGTTCGCCGTTGCCGTCGCCGGCCAGACACTCGATGATGTACGCGATCAAATCTTTTTCGTTATAAAACAATTCTTTGATACGACGCGTTACCAGAGGCACACTGTCGGCGAACAATTTCCACTCGTCGGCGGTCAACGAAACGGTATGCGGACCGCTACCGACGCTGCTGTACAACTGAACGTATCTCTTACCGAACACTTTCCGGACAATCACGTGACCTTGACTGAATTTAAATTTTGTCGAAGCAGCAGCAGCCGCGGCTGCCGACGTTATATTCGTCAGTTCGTTCAGCAACTCGTTGAACGTGAAATAGGTGAAGAAAACAAATTTATTTTTACCCGACTGCACCAAAACGCCCAGCTCGTGTGCGGCGTGCTGGAAAAGACCGGTCACGATAAATTTACTGCAATCGCTGTTTAAAAAATTCACCGTTTTCAAATAAATACCTAAAGGCAAGTTTGGTGGCACCGTACGTCTTGTAGACTGCTGGCGATCCACGTCCATACACTCCATGACTCGCACTGAGCGCTGTAACACTCATCTCGCACCTACCTAACTTCTCCCCACTCCTCCTCCTCATCCCTACCAGCCTAAAAACCCGCTATATTCTTAATAGCGCCTGTGAGTAGGGAATAGCTCATGTGCTTATCGTAAAAGATAACGCAATAGGCCGTCGTATTGCCTGGAAAATTATCGGAAGCTTCGATTTCCAGTTTCACGTCGACAGGTCCCGACCTGAACGAATCTTTGTGTTTGGAACAATCGATTACGAAAATCGGTGTTTTCTCTTTGAACGTTTGCAAATCTACACAAGGGGACGGTTCGCGACCGTAATAGTACTGTTGGAAATCGCAGAATTTGTGGTACGCTAGCGCCGCACTACCGCGTACGCGTTCGTAAGGGTGAAAATCCGAATTCAGATGAACGCGTACGTCCGTGATGTTGCAATAATCGAACGCGGACGCGTCTTTAGCGATCTGATTAGATCTATCCGTTTGAAAGACTAACGCTATGATCTGAGGCATCTGGTCTATAGTGGCCGTCTTGAGGACCCACGATTCGTGTTTTACGGCCGGCCACCACGGTCGTACGATAACGTCCCACCCGCGATACGCAATGTGCGCTGTGATGTTGTTCTGAATCTTTCGCAACGTGTCCACCTCGTGTTTCCCGTCCACGGTAATGTGATGCAACAGCCACGTGATACCGGTAATCACGAGGTCAACTGATGTCGCGCCGTCTTCGCTGTAAACGGCGTTCAAATCGGATGCCGATCGTAAGAGTACCAGTTCCTGTTTCACGTTGACCACTATCCGCCGGTAATCCTCGAAAAATCCCATCAACATTTTCAACGGTACGAGTACGGAAAATTCACCGCTACTACTATCGGGAGACACGTACTTACCGGGACCCACCCAACCGGCATTTTTAAGGTTATTCACTCTGTACTCGGGTGTGGACAGTACGTTTTTCACCGTACTCACGATACCCAATTGACGCGTACCGTCCACTTCGTTGCCGGCAATCTCGTATCTGATATTGTCGAATAGAAACGCCACGCCGTTGTTGACAAAGTCCACTTTAGCCTTGGCACCGTTTTCTTTTTTTCCCGTCAACGTACCCGTAATGTAAAGCATACTCTCGTGCGGTAACGTCATGACATCCTGTTGGTTTACAGGTATCCTGATCTCAACGTTATTCCTGAAAGTGGACGACGCGTACGGTTTATGGTAATGATATTCTTTACCGGTGATCGTATTATCGTACACAGGTTGTCTTTCGAGCGCCAGCATATCCATTATTTCAGAACAATTTTAAAGCCGAGAGACCGTAAAAAACGTATATTCCTAGGTGTTAACACTCTCGTGTTTGTCCGCGGACTAACGTCGTGTCTATACGTATCCCTGTTAAATACGAGACCCATTCCGCCTCGTCTTACCGACGTCTTCTCAAATGCAATCTGATCGAAATAGTTTCGTTCCGGAAATCGACGAGATCACCGTTCTGATCTTTCAGGCTGACGGTAAGATTGTGAATCGATTTCACGTTGACCGGTAAATATATTACCGTTCGCGGGATCTCGA
Source organism: Callitettix versicolor (assembly GCA_022606455.1). Taxonomy (NCBI): domain Eukaryota; kingdom Metazoa; phylum Arthropoda; class Insecta; order Hemiptera; family Cercopidae; genus Callitettix; species Callitettix versicolor. Next base: position 43,292,325 of record CM040184.1, read on the forward strand.
TAATCTTATAGCCGGGCGGTACGCGAGGATAAAATTCGTGTATAACGTGACTCTCTACGCCGTTTTGAAAAGAACCCGACGCCACGTTACATTCGATTTTATTACACTGACCTTGATAATGTCCACCGGCAGGTCGGAAACGTGCACATAACCGGGTCGTAGAATTTTTCTTTCGAAACCGAGTAACGTGCCGATCGTACGTTCACCGCTGAAATCTATCGTTTCCGAACAAAATATCTCCGCCTTTAACGTTTTATTGTTCGGTTTCAAAGAGAAAACGATATTCGAATCTAGTTTCGATTTAATGTACTTTTCAATGTCGTCGATTTCGTACGAACCCGTAGGCAATTTTACGTCCACCTGTTTGGAAACAGTTGTATCGTCGACGTCAGTAGTAGTAGCAATTAAACGAGCGGTTCTCGTATCTTCCGTGTCTTTGTCAGCAGCAGCAGCAGCAGCAGCAGCACCAGCAGTAGTACCTGCAGTAGCGGGTGATGAAAGTTTTCTTTTCTTTTCTTTTTCATTTACAGTAACACGACACAAATTTTGCAAAAAATACAGAGATCGTTTATCGCGACCATCGCCACTAGTCGTCGTCGTAAACAATCGAAATTCGTTATTAAAGCCGTCTTTGATATTCGGAATAGAATTGTACGTAGACAAATCGACCAGACCGATTTCCCATTGGCCGCCGCCGCCACCGTCAGAGACGTCGATGGGCGGGAAAAAATCGCAAGAAAGTTCGGAACTGTTTCCGCTCAAACATATGGACATGACGGTGTCGTGAGAAACTTTAGACACAGATGACCGCAAACGACTGAATCGAAACGCTGGTATCTCGTGTAATTATAGCGAATATCGGCTGCTGGACCGAAATACGCGATCAACTCTTTCGGCGGTCTCAGATTACCGAAACTATCGAAATACTCGACCGCATCGCCTTTCTTTTTATAACATACCCAGTGAGTACCGTCGCCCGACACGCTGTCCAAATTCACGATAGCCGATTCGTTTCGCCACGGGTTACCGCGCGGTAACGTGTCGCGCATGAAAACACCGCGGAACGCTGCCACGCCCAAACGTTTCGCGTACTTTTCCAATTCCAAATTCGTCAACGGTCTGATAGGTATCGAATCGATCAATAGTGTGTTGTTGTTTTTTTTTCCTAGTCGTCCTACGACGCTTTCTGCAACCGCCGACGCCGCCTACCTTCTTCCTGTACGGTCCGAGATAAAGACCTTTTCCCCTTAAACCGGAAATGAGTTGAGTAATAGTGCGCCGTTTTTTAGTCGTCGACCTCTTCTTCTTCCCAATCAATCCACGAAATCAATCCACGACCTTTCCTAATCGCTCTCCGTTTACGACTGACACGTGTTGCCTGTTTACCGACCATTTTAACACTAAACACTAATTACTACGACTAGCTCTTTAAGTAAATGATGAAGAAGAAAATTTCGATTAACATTTATTCTTCCCACACTTGGCGCCAATGGGATAAAAGATTCTGTTTAGGGTCATCGTGACTGTACCGTTTCCTTATTTCCTTAGCCAAAGAGATTAGTTCTTTGTGAATATTACTCATCATACCAATCATTGCTTTATCAATAGCTATTTCTACAGCTTCGGTCATCTGATTGTAAGTGACAGCGTCGTTATCGCTCGACCCTTTGCCCATGTTCCTGATAGGCTTATATTCAGCATCAAAGTCACCCTTAACATCGCCGCCGTTTAATGTGTTAAAGGCAACCCACATTTTAATGTTTTCCTCTTGTTTGTGTAATTGCTCGACATTGACAGCGTCAATAGGCTCCACACCTGCAGGTACGTTTGTGATTCTTTTACTATTAGCGTTGAACACATCACCGGTCGGCAGTCGAGTAAGAAAAAGCGTATTTTGCATTAGAAAATCTAAATTGACAGCGTCTTTAGCAAGTACAGGTTCCGCTACGTGACCGAGACGTTTATTCTGTAGATGCCAGCTGTTCCCGCTTGTAACGCTTATTACGCGATTATCCACGTACGATTTTGTCACGGCATCATTTTTAGCTGTGGGTGTTTTAACGTTACTGATAACCGATCCGCCGGCGTCAAATTTTCCCCTACCACCACCACCACCACCACCACCATCTTTTACGAGCATATTTTCTTTCGCATACCGGATGTTGACCGCATCTCCGTCCAATTGTGGCGGGCCTACATTACGTAATCGAAAATTTTCAAACGAATAACTGTCGACCAGTTTAATGGGGATTAAAGATTCCAAGTACTCTTTGGTCACGGCGTCGTCCGCCGCTGTCGGTCTAGCCAGACCGCCGAGAGGATTATTTTTCGCTTGATATTTCGCAATCACCGAGTCGAATGTTAAACATCGTTTCTTCATCGTACCCCTATTTACGGCAACATCGTCATCGCCGCCGTCGTCGTCGTCGGGCGTGTAGACGTTACGTAACGCTTTGTGTTTTAAATCGTAATCTCCGTCCTGAGTAAGTGCGAATCCGATCCCTGGTGGTCCACGGCGTCCGGAATTTGTGTTGCCGTCGCCGCCGCCGCTATAACGTCCAAACTTGTCGACACTCATCGTATCACTGCTCGTATTTTTCTATTTCCCGAACCTTTTATCAGTCCCGCCTCTTTGAGTTCTTCTATAATAGACGCTATCTCGTTGGCGTGACCCGTATGACCGGCGTCGTACGACATGAGCAAAAGCTTTAATCTGTCGCACAATTCGTTCGGATCGTCCCAGTACGCGTAACCTTGACCTTGTTTAACACGACTCATCGTCGTCTTCGTCTTCTTATTTTGTTTTGCCGGCGGAAACAGGTATTGTATAACACGTTTGTATTTAACCGAAGTGTGGTTGCGGTTGACCGGCGCGTAGGACTTGTATTTTTGAAGGTGAGCGTTTGTTTGTATACAGATATTTTTGTACGCGGCGGCGTCTTCGGTCGTGTACTCGACGGGATCCCTCATGAAAAGTAGTTCGTATAGGCCTGGTGTACCTTTATAGGTTGCGTCATCGATAACAATGTCGCCGTCGTCGTTGAACTGTATCGTTTTAGAACCGACCATTATCGAGTCTTCTTCTATTCGCGGTCCGTACAGATTATCGATTTCTCTTTTCCTCGCCGTATCGGTAATCATTTTCAACATGTATTTACGGACTACAGGGTGGTTAAACGTCTTGTTTATCCATTCTATCGATTCGTCACGTCCTTGCGGTGTCGACACATAACTAGCTACATTTTGCTGCTGCTGCGGAGACACTTTCGGAAGAGCAACAGCAGGAGATAAAGAAGTAGATCGTGATGACGATGTTTCCGCAATTACTGGCGTATCTAGAAAGCTCGGATATGATGATGATGATGTTTTTCCTTTCGGTGTCGACACTGCCGACATCATAGAATGGTCTTCTTCTTCTTCTTCCTCTTCTTCTTCTTCTTGTTTTTCAGTTTTCGTCATAATGGGCAGTAGCGTCTGCGAGGCGTCTTGTATTTTCGTCAACTCTTTGATGATGGGTTTGTACTGTCTCTTCAATTGTACGTCCATATCGGCATCGCCGAATTTCATCTGCATATATTTCCGTTTCAAGGCGTCTTTCAACCGGTCGATTTCGAGCGTAGCCAGATCACCGGTTAACGTCATATCGCCGAATGAACAGCTGTACTAATATGTAGTGTTATTTATATGTGTTGTTGTTCAGGGTAATTCCAGCGATCTAAAGAAAAGTGGAAACTTTTTCGCGGACAACAGATATTGTATAACGTCACCGGCTGACGCGTACAAAAATCTTTTACCCTCCCAACGCAACCCTCTCAGATAACCGTACATATTGTTATCGAAAAAAGGGATCCGCATAGTTTTACGCGCGTCCGTAAAAACAAAGGTGCGTTTCACGTTGTCACACCACCAATTTCGGCTACCAAGAGGTAATCGTCTCTTGGCGTGTCCTGCATGTACTCTTTCAGCCGAGCTATAGGACGAGTTGAAGATGAAGCTAAAAGATAAGAATTCAATAAGAGGAATTCGTCTAAATTCGCACCCGTATAATTACACCATGTTTCCAATTGGCGCGAGTCGACGACCTTGTAATTATAACCGTCAAAAGAGAGGCCAAAGTGTAGGCACTGTTCGACGACGCTCGGCAGGGCGACTTTAAGAAATTCTACCGTAAACATACCTTGCGCTTTGTTGTTCACAGCTTCGAATGCTCTGCCCCGTGTATTGTGTGGCAAAAGCGGCGGCACGGGACCGTATTTTACGTTATAACTCACGTCAATCATACATCTCGAACTTGTAATCAGTCTGTAGGCTTCCACGGGTTCGCGTATGGGTATACTTCTTTCTGTAATTACAACACATCTGGACGCGTTCGGGAATAAACAGCCGTACTGCAACATGTCCAAATAGACTTGAGTGTACTCGAGGTTACCGTGACCGGTTGTGACTGTACGGTTAAAAAGATCCGGAAACGGTCTGAAACGTGAGAGTAGATTTTGAGGGTGTCGTACTGTACCGTTGAGCATGTGTTCGTTGTAAATTACCAACTCGAACGGGACTCCGCGTTTTTCACTCTCGCACAGAAATTTCACCCAAATATCTCTGTTGCGATATATGCGCGAAGCGCTTGCGATCATCAGTATTACGACAGGCGGGACGGTCTTACTGTAGCCACCGCGCCTTTTATGGCGCCAACAACTTCTGTTGAATACGTCACCGTGTTTTCCCGATCTACTACAGTAATTGCCGCAATACCGTTTCCTATCCGCGTAATACCACGCGCACAGGTTCGATTTCGGCGGCTGTCGCCTCGGACGTGTAGAAGAAGCGTTCTTATACGCGGCTACATCGTTGTACGTGTATATTCTCATTGCAAGTCTTTGAAGAAACGATCGAATCCTATCCTGTACCCGCCCTCTTCTATCTCGCTGTCTTTGTCTATCACCAAGAACCCGTGTTTCTCTTTCCACGCTGCCGCGCAGATATCTTTAAAAGAACCGAACGTAACGTCCGTGTTCACGTGGTCGTTGTAAATGTGTCTCAAATTGAGTTCGTCCTGTTTAAATACTACCAGCAAGTTGGCATTGTCGCGCACCAGCTGTTTCGGAATCCTACTGTACGTTTGGCCTAGATAAAATGAGTCTATATTATTGTGACGCCCCATTGTGAAATATTTGCGTATATTATCGTGTTTCTCGCAAGCTATATCGTCGAATATCATTACCGAATTCGGTTCGGCCTCGCTGGGGTCGATGACACTTTCGTTGTCGGTACACGGGAAATAACCTATACCCGTGTCCTCGGTGAAAACCGTTTCCAAAAGTTTGTATTTCGGTTGGTGCAGAGATTTCGAAAATACGTAAACGTTCGCGAATCTCAATCCGTTCGTGTCGAAAAGTAAATTGAACACGACGTTAGTTTTACCGCAATTGGAAGGTCCGCATACGATACAACGAATAGTGTTGGGCAAAAGCGAGCTATAACGTTTACTCTTGCCACCGCCACCGCCGGCAAAAACGTCGAAATTTGAAATTTGCAATTTTTCACGCGACGTCTCGATACGCATTATCGTTCGATACTGAACCGCTCGTGCGCGCGCGTGTCTAATAAATAGCTGGCTCAGAAGAGTATCCTTCGTCCGAATGTAAAAATGTGGCCGCGTGTGGGGGCACAGGAAACGGATATCCTGTTTCAAGCGATTAGTTTGCGCTTATCGATCCACGAGTTGTGCGACTTGTCAAAGCCTAACCACTTTACCAGAACTTTGTTCCCTTTCGATCGCAATACTTTTTCCACGAGGTACACATCGCCCACATTGGTTTTACTTATTTCTTCGGCGTAAACCCGCCTTTCAGAATCTCGCCTTTCGAGTCTTGCAAAATGTACGTGGTAGGTGCGGTCGGGACTACGGCGTAAATAGAAAACACCTCGTTTGTCCAGTTCGGTAGGTAGCCTTTAGCGAAGGTCTTCTTATACTTGGAAATCCTTACTTTATCGTCCACGTTAAATTTAGTCTTTTCCAAAGTGCCACCACCACCACCCTGACCGTTTACTTTTTTCAAAAGTTGGTTTTCGTGTTTTCGCGTCACACGACCCGGTTTCATACCAATAGTGCTGTGCACAGTGTTATTGTAAGATCGAACTACCGATTTTAATAAATCTATCCATTCGTAACTGCCGCGAGCCGTAAATTCGCGCCACATCTTCGTTTTCAATGTGCGATTGAGCCGTTCGACTATAGACGCTTTCTTATCCGTATACGTGGTGTAATGGTTTATGCCGTATTTTTTCATCAGTTTACCCACGTGGGCGTTGAACCACTCTTTACCCTGATCGGTCTGAAAATGGCGCATGGGGTGTTTTTCGAGTATCGATTCTAGAGCGGCCGCAACTTCGGCGCTCGTCTTTGTTTTCAACGGAACGGCTATAGCGAATTTCGACAGACAATTTATCATTGTCAGTATATATTTGTAGCCGTTGTTGCCCTTAGCATACGGGATCATTTCCACCAAATCCGCCTGATATAAATCGTTCACACCCTTCAGCGTGACACGACGTGTTTTGAAATTTCTTCGCGCCGGTTTATGCAGCTCATCGGCTATTTCACGTCTCACGTTCATACCTACTGACGACTGTCTACCTGAAACAAAAGATTTTATACTTTTTTTATGGAGGGTGGCCCCAACCTTCGCCACCCTCGCGTGGTATCCATTCCAAAAAAAAATTCCTATTCCTCTGCTGATACCTCCGTTTTTTTTTTTTTTTTACCGTCTTTCTTATTGCACCATACACCTTATGGGTTGTTATACCTCGTCAGAGGGACATACACCCTTACGAGCGCGGACACGCTTCGCCAGAGGGGACATTCACACACACACTCATGTTTACGAGAGAATTAACTCTTCGCCAGTGACCTTGCATTCATCAATAAGAAAGAGGGTAAAAAATATTTTGAAAAAGTGTTCTGTCTGTGCCTCTCTCTCTCTTACTCTAAATGTTGTTTTTTGCTACGGTGACCGTACGGTAGTGTATCGAAATCACCGCAGCGTTTTCTTTTAGCACCTGTCACGCGAAATATTTTCGATTCGTTGACCGTGATCACTTGGTGATCTTTGGCGCGACGAATCCTTTTGTCTGTGACCGTAATAGTTTCCGATTGCTTATCGGAGTCGTCGACGTCGAGAACCATTCTCTTTAACGACTCGAAATTTACAACGCCAGACGTGCTGAGATTCAATGTGAGTCCTTTAACCTTGCATACGGTGACCAATTCGTTACATTTGGTAGACAAAACTTTGTAACCGTAGACTTTCGGTCCACCGGATACAAATTCCGTAATGTACGAACCGGGACCGTACTCCAGGAGTTCGTCCGTCATCTGTCCTAAGTAGTCACCTGTCTCTACCTTGTGTGCACCTTCCAGGTAGAGTACAGAATCAGTGTCGTAGTAAATGGTCTGTCTGTCAAGGGCATCCAGGTGTTCGTACAGTTTAAGTCGCGCCTGAGCAGTCGTGAAAGCGGCGAGTACGACGTTGACCGTCGGAAGAACCTCGCAGACGTCTTCGACGTACTCCCAGTTCACCACGATGGTTTCGTCGTTCACCTCCTGGATGTTGTTAACGCGAACGGACGGACTGACCAACATTTTGAACAATTCGTTGGGTTGCCTGACGATCGCGGTCTTTGTCTGGTTTTCTCGCTGGCCAAATTTTCCCCAAAAGGAATTCAACATCAGTTTGGCCAGCGAGCGTCGGCCCTCGTTCTTTTCGATTTTCGCCGCTTTCAGTGTAACCCGCTCGGCCGTGAAATAGTCGTCTATGTATTTTTGTCTGTCCTCGTCGGTCGTGCACCAGTCGGAGTAGCCGGAAGCTTCTTGTTTTATTTTTAAAAATGTATTAATGAAATCGGTAAATAAGCCGCCGCCCTGGTCGAAAGACGCCATTTCGTACTGCCACATTTCGAACATTTCCAAAATGACGTACCCCTTGTCCACGGCCTTACGGATTTCGTCCATGGTCCAAGTCCCTGTCAGCGCTCGTCGGTCGATGTCGTGGTCGCAGTCGGAGACGTTCAGCGTTTCCGCGCACGTGCGGCACAACACGAACATCAGTTTCTCATGCATCTTTACCGGCAGCACGGGGTGGTAGAGTTCGCGAGGCGGAAGGACGGTACACTTGAGCAAGCCGTCCACCTCCATGCCCGCCCTCCTGCAGTCCGCATCGCCTACGTGAATTTTGGGGTGGCCTAAGGGGTATCGACCGTACTTGCACACCCACGGGTAAAGGGAGCACACGTCCACTTAGTGGATTTTTTCTCCCTCTTTGCAAGCGTGATAGGTGCACACGTTACCCGTACGACCGCCGAAGAAAGCGTCTCGAGGATTAAGGGGTGAAGCGGGCAGGAAGGCGAGGTGAGGCGGTGCCTTGAACTCGCACTCCCACATCTCCACTACCGAAGAGACCAGACGAGAGAGCTTATCGATTTTGGTCTTGGTTCTCTGCAAACGAGCGTCGAACGTGTCGGACGGGTCATCCTCCAAGGGCGCTTCGCGCCCGTGAGGGAAACACCGTTGGCAGCCGTGCCAGTAGCAGCCGTGGAACTCGTATACGGTGTCCGTTCGGGCGCAATAACCGTCCACTTTCATGCCGGCAATCTGTTTCTCCCTACCACGACCGGCGTGTTCCAAACGGTAGTCGGCGACGGCGGTCCGCTCCCGCTCCTTTTCCTCTACCGAGGCCAACCATTGCAGAGCGGCGAGCGACTGTTTGTCGGCCAAACGGTAGCCGTTTTTCGGAACTATTCTGATGGTGCCGGCCTTCAGAAAGTTACGTCTGAACGCCACGTTGCATGCGCTGGCGATGGTCACGGCTTCCAGGAACTGGTCCACTTTGCATTCCTGCAGAAACGAAGCGCGGAACTTTATGCAAGCTTGCGCAAGTATATCCACGTCCGAATAACAGTATTCGAAAATCTCTTTTTGAAAATCGAACACGTATTCGTTGCGCACCTGTTCTTCGTACCATTTGGAAAACTCCTTGTGGTTCTTGTCGAACATGGAGTCGGGGCAGTAGTACTCGCGGCCGGGCATGGGACCTACGTAATTTTGATTGGCCAGAGTGTTGAACAGATGGGGGAAATAGCCTTTTTTCTTTTCCGGTGGCAGATCGAACGCTTTGGGGAGTTTCGATAGAGCCATAGGCATGTAATTTAGGGAGTCGATGAATTTCACGTTATCCAACTCCATGAGGATGACCTTGGAACCGCGCGTGATGAGTTTCGGCGTGAATTTCGTCTCTTCGAGCACGTACTTGAAAATAAATTGGTGGTCGAACGCTTGACCGTTGTGCGCGATGACGCACACTTTTTTGTACGTCTTGCGCACGTCCATTACGTAGGACATGAATCTGCGGACCGGATCTTTTTGGAACACGCGCATTCTGGTACCGCAGTGGGGGCAGTCTTGCGTCAAGCGTATCATACACTCCCAGCAATACTGTTTGGACACGCACAAGGTGACACGGTGCACCCGAGCCGTGTCCAGAACTTCGTCTTGGCGCGTTTCGAAGTCGAAAAATACGAACAGGAAGTCTCTGACAAGAGGTTTACGAGTGTCGACCGTCATGTAGCATTGGTGGTCCGACTGCTTATAGTCTTTGCACACCTTGCAATACATTTCACCGCAAACGTGCTCGGTTTTCCGGTTTTTAGTTATAATCAGTTTGTTACATTTCGCGCATTCCTGTACAGACTGACAGACATAGCCTTTGTGAGCGGTAAAACAATTTTTATTTTTAAAATATCTGTTGCAATCGCTGCAAAGGATAGCGCTGTCGTCCTTTACGCACGGCGGCGTTCGCTTACAAGCGTTGCACTGCGCTTGGCATCTGTGCTCGTCTTGGTGCTCGTAAGGGGCGTGGCAAGTTACACAGTAATAACCGCAAGCGAAAGCGGCTGTTAGGCTAGTTATTGTGTTGTAGTGACCGTTGTGAAACATTAAATTTATAGCGTACCGCGCGTTCGGGGCGTCGCCCTCAAAGTACACGCTACGACCGCGGCTGTCGTAATTGTAGACGGTGATTTTATAATCGATCAGGAATGTTTGGAACCGTTGTAATTCTACCACCCCTGCCCCCGCATCCCCTATGTCAACACCGGCGTCGATCATCAGTTGACGGGCCGCGATGGTCTGTCTTTTTCGCCTATTTTGTCTGATCGCCTTGTAATCTCGGTCTTTGTCCGCACGCGCTTTACCCACTACCAGTGAGCACGGGAGGCACAGTGAATCGTTGTTCTTAATCACCACGATCCCCTTTCTAGCTTTACATTCTTCGACAAAGTTATTATAGAGTACCGGTCTAACGCGGCCACGACCCAGTGGAACGTTCACTCTGGTGCATTCCATTTTGAAAACGTCACTGGTTGTGAACGTTTCGGCGTTGCTCTGGATTATGCCGCCGAAAATATTCCAGAGAACGTCAGCGGTCACTTCCGTTGCCGGTCAAAAAAGCTACGTAACCGGGGTTGCGATTTTTAAAGTTCAAGCTGGTCAGAGTGAAACCCAAACGATCTTCCTCGGTAGCGTCTTTTGTCATAACGTCCACGAGTTCTGACAGACCTTGTTTGACCCATTGAATCTCGTCAGCATCTGAAGGCGGTCGATTAAATTTAAACGTCACTTTGGTCCCGTGCAGACGAAACTTTTTCACATAAGTCGACACTTTGGACACTATAAAGGCTGATGTATTAATATTATTAGTATTATCGTTATTATTATTATTATTATTACTTGATTCACTAAACATGGCAAAAACTATTAGTTAATACTTAAAATGTTATTACTTTCTTTTCAGAAAAAAGTTTAAATTTTAAGTGTATATTTTTTCAATATAAAATGCAAATATTCTTTTAAAGTTTAAATCAACACGTCGAGGAATGAGATATAGAAAGACAAAATACCATTTAATATTTTTTATATAGAGAGAGAAACATAGGAAGTAACAATGTACTTACAAAATGCGCTAAAGACGAACACAACAACAACATCAACAAACACTCGATGGTGAACAATGATGCAGGTTTGACGGAATCTGCTACACTGACGTAAACGTGAGCGCCTCAGGTAATTTATACGTTTAGTGACTGTGGCGGGTTACGTTGCGTCATCAGCTGCCTGACCTTGAATTGTGACTGACCTTCACATTTCGGCGTGCCGTGTGCAAATGTTGCGTCAGCTGCCTGACCTTGAATTGTGACTGACCTTCACATTTCGACGTGCCGTGTGCAAATGTTGCGTCAGCTGCCTGACCTTGAATTGTGACTGACCTTCACATTTCGACGTGCCGTGTGCAAATGTTGCGTCAGCTGCCTGACCTTGAATTGTGACTGACCTTCACATTTCGACGTGCCGTGTGCAAATGTTGCATCAGCTGCCAGACCTTAAATTTGGAACGTTTCTTTTGCTAGAATTTAAAAACGAAAACGGCGACTTGAATAGCGCGTTTCTACCTAAACGATACGCTGATACGTTTTCTGTATCAGAGCTAGATCAATTAAACGGTAAAATGCTGACTGTGATCGCTCATGTTGGGCAAACTGTAACTTTACGAATCCAGTAATTTTTTTGAATTGTGGTAAATATTAGATTTTAAAGTTATAATTTTTTTTGCGTTCATCATAATTTTTTTTCTCTACGCCTTCCTAAAAAGGTTGTGTCTATACAATTTGTACACAATTTAATATTTTTTTTTTACAGTACTTCTACAATACGAATAGGTTTTCATTATATGAAGTGATACATGCGCTTACAGACAGTGTGAGATACACAAACAAAAACAATAAACTGTAACTTTGTGGATTCGAAAAAGTGTGTCTTAGGTATGTTTTTAATATATATAAATAAATAAATATATATATTTATATTTGTTATACAGGTCCTGTTACGTTTTTTTTAAAATTATTATTATTACGTTTTCGGCCGTACAGAACTACAGACTAGCTGCGTTTGAACTCAGCCGTTCCTTCTCTGTAGGATTTGACAGACTGAAACGTCATGGACTGCGTCCTGTGGACATACAAACTGCTTTCATTTTACCGAGAACTGAGGGTTGTAATCCACGTCGTTTGCCATCGCATTGCCCTGTATGCCTAGACCAGCCTCAAGACACCGCTTTACTCCCTTGTGGACATGTTTTGTGTGGTGAATGCCCTAATTATTTACTACGTTGCCCAGTTTGTCGTACATTTATTGTGGACTTTCAGAAATTGTATTTTTAACTATTTGAGCAAATGAAAAAAAAAACATTAATATTAATACTGTACTGACATTTGTGATGCATTGTTATGTTTCCTAACTGTATAACATTACGTTGTGCGCGAAATCTGTATTTTTTTTAACTGTTCATTATTTTTTTTATTTGTACCTTGTAACTGATTTGTAAGTCTTTTTTTCCCATTAACTCAATATTTGCCATAATTCAACTATATGTCATGTATTTTAGTGTTTTTTTTTTGTTTGTTTTGCAAGCAAACGGTGTTTATAATAAAACAAATACAATTTTATGTTTACATCTTTGTTTCTTTTTTCCTTATTTTTCACGTAAGACGAGAGGTCAGTCATCATGGTTTTCGAGTAAATATTTTATTTTTAACTGTGGCCAAAGTAGCATATTAATTAATAACTTTGTAAAAGTTAACGTATAATATTAAACACTATCCTTTTATAAGAGAGAGAGAGAGAGAGAGAGAGAGAGAGAGAGAGAGAGAGAGAGAGAGAGAGAGAGAGAGAGAGAGAGAGAGAGAGAGGTCATAAATATACTTACTTTATATGTTTATATAACGCACTATCCAGCAACCCTAGTCCAGAGCTAGGTACGTAACACGATGGCTGATGAGGTTAGAGAGAGAGAGAGAGAGAGAGAGAGAGAGGTCGTAGAATGGAGTACTTTATACGTTTATATAACGCGCTATCCACAGGCCCCGGGCACGTAACACGATGGCGGCGGCTAGAGAGAGAGAGAGAGAGAGAGAGAGAGAGAGAGAGAGAGAGAGAGAGAGAGAGAGAGAGAGGCGGTCATAGATAGACTTACTTTATATGTTTATATAACGCGCTATCCGCAGGCCCCGGGCCACGATGGCGGCGGCTAGAGAGAGAGAGAGAGAGAGAGAGAGAGAGAGAGGCGGTCATAGATAGACTTACTTTATATGTTTATATAACGCGCTATCCACAGGCCCCGGGCCACGATGGCGGCGGCCATAGATAGACTTACTTTATATGTTTATATAACGCGCTATCCCCAGGCCCCGGGCATGTAACACGATGGCGGCGGCCATAGATAGACTTACTTTATATGTTTATATAACGCGCTATCCCCAGGCCCCGGGCATGTAACACGATGGCGGCGGCCATAGATAGACTTACTTTATATGTTTATATAACGCGCTATCCCCAGGCCCCGGGCATGTAACACGATGGCGGCGGCCATAGATAAACTTACTTTATATGTTTATATAACGCGCTATCCACAGGCCCCGGGCCACGATGGAGGCGGCCATAGATAAACTTACTTTATATGTTTATATAAAGCGCTGTCCACAGGCCCCGGGCACGTACCACGATGGCGGCGGCGGCCATAGATAGACTTACCACGATGAGCGGCGGCGGCCATAGATAGACTTACTTTATATGTTTATATAACGCGCTATCCACAGGCCCTCGACACGTACCACGATGGCGGCGGCCATAGATAGACTTATTTTAATGTTTATATAACGCGCTATCCACACACCCCGGGCACGTAACACGATGGCGGCGGCTAGAGAGAGAGAGAGAGAGGTCATAGATAGACTTACTTTATATGTTTATATAACGCGCTATCCACAGGCCCCGGGCACGATGGCGGCGGCTAGAGAGAGAGAGAGAGAGAGAGAGAGAGAGGTCATAGATAGACTTACTTTATATGTTTATATAACGCGCTATCCACAGACCACGGGCACGTACCACGATGGCGATTCGCAAACCCGAGCCGAATCGTTACGTTTCGTATATCTCGAATCGCACTAATTTCCCAAGACGCTACCGTGGTACAGTGGTTATAGCGTGCGCCTCACACGCGCAACGTCCCCGGTTCGAGCCCCGCCAGAAACGCGCAACTTTTTTTTCCGGTATACATTTATTTATTCGATTAATTAATAACGCACACACACCGACGACGTCACAACTTTATATGTTTATATAACACACTATCCACTGGCGTGAATTTCGCTTCCATCACGTCAGCGAGACACCTGTGTGAGCCTCCATCACAGCTGCGTGCACGTATATAGCTGCCATCATGTCAACGAGACCGCTGCGTGCCTATATATATATATACACATCAGTGAGTTGGGATTTTTGGGCCAAAGTATAGGGAATCCTACTATCTTAAAAGGTCACTAGTGTATAACAAATAGCAATTCACTATTCTCTGGGCTTCCAGTAGCAACACATCTAACTCCAGAATAGTCCCCGCTATGTTTTCTCTGAAATAACGACCGGATGTACTATTCTACAATAAAGCTCATTTGTTTTGTTAAATAGCTGCCAAACTTGTATTTACAAGCTTTATCAAAAGGGACGTGTTGCATCTAAACATATAGTTTAGTATATATTTGTATTTTCCACTGGCATCAGTAATTCGATGCACTTGGTCTATAATTGAGTGACTCTAGTTAAATCTATAGATGAGTAGTCTATAGTTAAGTGTCTATAGTTCTGTCTATAGTTGAGTGTCTACAGTTATGTGGGCTATAGTCGAGTGTCTATATTTATGTGGTCTATAGTTGAGTACTCTATAGTTGAGTGCCTTTAGTTGTGCGATTTATAGTTGAGTGTCTATAGTTGAGTGTCTGTAGTTGTGTGGTCTGTAGTTGCGTTTTTACTAAAGAAACCAAACTTATAAGTTTAAATAATTTCCTACCTTCAGTAATTGGCTTCAGGCGTTTTAAGAGTTTACCAGAACGTTTTTGATAATCGGTAACAGAGATAATGATGTTTTATGATGTTTTACTTTCAAGGACTTGTCAGGACTTGGTATCATAATTACCTCGGCGATCTTCCAGTATAGAGGAACTTACTGTAGTCGCACTGCCGCGGAGTAAAGAAGGAGCAGGTTAGAGAAGAGGCAAACCGAATTCCAACCTCACTTCAAATTTCAAGTAAAAACGAAATATAGATTTTCACGGTACAGTAAATGTAGTTGTAGGTATGCAAATTTGAAGCCTCAATGATTTTAACATATTCCGTTTATCGAAGTAATAGATTATCTACTGTTTATCTACCGTAAAAAATGAAAATTTAAACAACAATTAAGTGTATTAGGCCTACCTTTACTGTATGCATTCAGTTTTTTTATGAATAATTTTACAGCTTAAAATTTGTGTTTTATTCTAAATCGTAGCCACTGAAAATCTTCATAAGAAAGTTTTTTGAATGTAAAATAATAGAAATTTGTAGAATAAATCATTGTTTAGAGAAATAATAGGAATTCGTTGAACGTGAAATAATGAAAATTTTCATTTGGTATTTCTGTTAATTGACACAACTGAACTTGAATAACAAAGCAAAATGTAACATTCGTTAAAATCTGCCGCTTCATGAAACTGTGAAGTACATTTTATACCTGCTTGCTCCGCGCTATCAAATTAATTACAGCATTCTTAATTGTAATAATATCTTTGCTATTAATTATTTGTACCGGAAGTGTTTTGACGTGTCTGAAGAGCTCTGCCCCCGCAGCGTTACACCGTGAATGTCCACTGTCCGGCCACACTTCGAGCAATAAGTCCGTCACTAACATTACACATTACATTACATTCCAAGTGTTTAGTTTTAAATAGAAACGTTAACGTCGTCACGTGGTCAACAGTTTACGACATAAATGTAAAAACCATAGTTTGTACATTTGTAGAACGGATGAACAAATAGAAAACTGAAAATCTATTTATTATTAAATTTATGCATGTAATTTTTTTGTAAAGACTTTCCTTACGTTAAAGTTTTTAATATGAGTAAAACTATTAGCTAAAACAGTGTTGCAATTCTCTTAATAGTTACTAACACATTACTAACACAGTTTTCAATGGTAATTTTTCAATTAATTTCATTTTATTAAATTGGAAGAGTATTCAAATCATTAAATTGAAATTTTAGTTTTCAATTTATTTTATTAGTTAAAATGTCCTTCATAACTTTTCACTAACAAGCCTAATAATTCAACCATTTTGTTATTCGTTTCTATTTTTTAAAATTACTTTTACCTGAAACTATTCTAAATTTGTACGACTTCTGAATGATTTCATATTTTACCTTCTTACAGAGCGATTTATCTCTAAAATTTCCTAATGACTATTTAAAACTAAAATGGTAGAATTTTTCGTTTTGAATATAACATGGTGTGGGTTAAATGAAGCTGTATGGCTGACGTGATGGAAGCGAATTTCCCAAAACTAACAACATTTAATAAAACAATTAATAGAAAATTTGTCATATGCAAAAATTATATTCAAAATTTGTTTATCCGTTTCGAAATATCGGTTATTCATAAGATTGGTTGATCCTCAGCAATCCTGTTCCTTAAAAATATGATTGCATCACTAAAAATAACGTTAAAAATTGTATAAATTAACATTTATAATTTTACTAAAAATACCAACACGCTGACTACTGGTGGTAGAGTGGTTCAGAAAGTATTTGTGTTTGGCAATTTTTTGTTGTTATTTTAAGGCGAAAAGCACATTAAGGTTATCATCGCCTCCCTAAATGTAAGTGTGAGTGTAAAGTGTTAAAGTCGTAAGTGTAGTGTTGTAAGTGTAAGTGTGTGTTAGACTCGGGTACCGCGAGGGACGTCTAAAACCACTCAATAGGTGCAGATAGTCTGCACCCCCCTGCGGAGATATGTTTGGTAAGTTTACCTGACACGTGTAGGCTACACCAAAATCTAGATTTTTAACACATGCATTTAACGAACCACCCAAAACCTGTTTTAGAGGTCTGTGAGCCATCGCTGTGGTTGGGCGTTACTATAATGGTAGCTGGAAACTTATTGTTATTTCCCAATTAACAATAATCATAATAAAGGTAGAGCACGTTTTCTTATGAAGGACAGTAATTAAAAATGTACAATATGAAATAATATAGAGAAATTTGGTAAGAGTGAAAGCCTTAATAATAAGGAGATGGATTATATGAGATTAGAGATTACTAAAGAATCAAAAACAATAATGGACTTGAATAGAACGCATGATGCGGAAGTGAAGATGTGGGAAAATAGTCAAGTATGAAGGAAAACAAAATAAAACCTTAAGAAACGAAGACTGTTCAACGTGTCGAATGTGTAAATTAACTCCAGTTATCAAGTTTAAGGTAAAGCATAAAACTATGTCAATATAACCGCGGTATGCATCCGTCTCGCTGACGTGACGTGATAGAAGCGAATTTCCAAAATTATTTTATTTAACTTACCCATTTTGAAATTTTGATTTCACCGTCATAATCAGCATTAAAAGTTACATACAGCGGTATTTTAAACTTTCAAATTACACTTAAAATGAGCAAATATATCCAGACTGCCGTCAAAACAACGGATATAGCCTCATTACAACGGATTTTCAAAAATCGAAATGCTAATATATGCAGTTTTTAAAGCTGGTTACCGTAGTGAAATTTGAGCATCAAAAAAATATGATAAAAAAGTTACGTAAGTTGAAACATTATAAATGGCCGCCAAATTGTTAACAAATTTTACTGCTTGACGAAATTCCCCAAGTTATTTCAATAATCAATTTATGTGCCAAGTTCGAAACAAACTGGACCAACATAAAATGTATTCATATTTCCCACCTTTAAAAAGTAAAATTTATATCACTCCTCCAAAAAGTCATTTAAAGGTCTAGACCTGGTGCTCATTTCAAATTCTCGGGTTTAGTTTACCATGATGACCGTTCCAATAGCTCATTTTTCCAATACAAAATTAGTTAAAAATTAGAAAATACAATAAAATTATTATAATTAATAATAACATTCCATCATTACGTTACAATTTTTAAAAAAATGAACAGAATTTATTAAGGATAGGATAGAGAGAACAAGTAAACAGGAAAGAAAGAAATGGTTTCCTTGATTTGTTCCTGAAAAGGATAAGACATAGGACTAAATGGATGAATGAAACAATAACATTTTACCTAAAGATCACATTTTCTGATACAGAAAAAGATCAACGATGATGATAACTTATAGGTATTTTCTGGGACCAGAATACATAAGGTTCTTTTCTCTAAATAACGAGTAAGGAGTCATACTTCAAACCGATAAACTCTTCCCTAAGGCGGGCGGCCACCAAACGCGGAGCGGAGTTGCGCTGAGCATAACGGACTATGCTTTCAAAACCTAACTGGTTGTTTTTAATGTACGTTCCGTCACTGAAAGCGTAGCGGAGCTAAGCGGAGTCAAGCGGCGTCGCTGGCTCTGCTCCGCTTAGCTTTGTGTCTGTCTTAGTGCAGTTTTCAAACTGTCTCCGCTTCCCACGCCACGTTAAACACGCCTCCAAACTTATTACTTCTCGTTCCCTAGGTTACGGTTTTTAAACATAATGGTACCTATAATCCGTTACAGGAATAAATATTTAGATTTAGAAGGCACAAACGCGTTCCTTAAACTGACTGAACTCCGCTTCCGGTTGTCTCAGCTCAGAGCAGTTCCGCTTTGCATTCGGTGGCTGCCCAGTCTAATGGTATCCACTCACCGATCCTTTGTGGCACAGTGATTAAATAATAATTGTATACTTGCGAGTAATATTTTTAAACGAATTCATACTCGAGGGTGCGAAGATAAATGAAGCCTGCAAATTACTTTATAAACCTGTGTCGAAATATAATCGATGTAATAATTCGATTTCGGTGTTCACTGGAAACCATTAAGGCACGCGAGTGGGACTGACAGCAAGTAAGCAGAATTAATGCGCCTTGGTTTTGTGGTTCTTAAATATTTGGTAGTCAACATTCTTAGCGGAATAATAACACAGGATTTATTGTTATATCAAAGTTACAAAGCTGTACTTCATCTTTTATTTCTCACTGCTCAAAGAAGTTTTGTGATCGCTCTGGAGACTTTGAAGGGATATTAAAGTGTTTCACGCTTCCGGCCTGTTTAGTTCAAACCGGTGGTGACAAACGAAACGAAAATTTTTAAATGTAGGCAACTTTATGTGTCCCAGCGTTTTAACAATCAGATTTTTACAAGGGTGGCTGTAACGATTTCCATAAAAATTTAGTTCAAATGTATTTTTGGTACTGAAAATTGTTTTTATCTCTTAATAAAAAAAGTTTCTAAACTATCATTAAAAACTGGAAATAAATTATATTTTTCGTTATCTTGTTCAATTATATTATTGCTAAGGTTTAGGGACACTGTAAAATGTAGTTTGCAAAGTAAAATTTATTTCACTAGTTTCAGTTATGAATCCTCAACAATTACCGAAAATCTGATGAACCGAATTCGATAATTAGGCCAATTTACTTTTCTTTAATTGCCGAAATATATTTTGGGTATTGTTTGGAAATAATTAAATGTTAATGGTTAGCATTTATTTTAAACGCTTACAAATAGGTTTAACCAATCAGCTGATTATATACTGAGCATTAGTTTTGAAGTTATTGATTTGGTTTTCATTTTGTTGACATTAAATTTGTTTTGTATATTATGATGTACTTGGACTCAGCATGCAAAACTAGCAATTCTCTGGGATCGTTTCTCGAAGATTAGGGTAAAAGGTCAATTAGGAAGTGCATTGGAGCGTTCCATGCCGCGCCATTAAGCCCGTTACCGGATTGTTTTCTAAGTGCACCGAGCCTATTCCCGTACTCGATTACTTCTAATAATGGTTTCCGCTTTGAAAACTTTTTAGCAGTCAACAATACTAAAAGTACTAACACTTGTAGTTCAAGGAACAGTAAACCTGCACGGCCACCGCGCCACGACGCGCTCTGACGTGCTCGAAATCTTTTCCGCCAGTTTAACCGGTAACCTTAATATTTAAAAAAACAAATTATTGGAACAAATTTATTGGAAATTGTGTAGTATTTCTCCATGATACGGTCAAAATTATGAGAGGTATTGCCTTTCAGCCGGGATTACTGAAAACAACCAGCAACTACACTAGTCATCGTTAAACTACAGGTCGCCATCTTGAAACAGGAATAAATGGGGAAAATCTTACACCTACATCGTTCGGGTTTTATACGACGTATTTTCTCAACAAATTTCAAAACAATCAATCAATGTGTTTTATCCAAACCGCGTACACACATCGTTGCTAAATCAGAGGTCGCCATGTTGAAACGGGAGTGAATGGGAGAAATATTACATATACGGCTTTATATAAAAGACACCTTCGTACCAAATTTCAAAACAATTGTTCAATGCTTTTGGCCAAAATTGCGTAACAAACAAACACACAAACCAAATGTCTGGCACAAAAATTCTTAACTTGAATCATAGGAATGAAAGCACTTCTGAAGATGAAAGGCTGACTAGATGAATAAGTGAGATGAAGACCAACATTATATTCAGACCAACATTTTAATTACTTAGTAGATATTTTATACTTTGGCATACAAAGTTTACACATTATAGACTGAGCACGTACAGAGAAAGAAAAATATAACCCTTTTCTGTACGGCTACCCCTGAGATTCGGTGCAACCTCCGGTAATAAAGTACAATCAGTACTACCATTTAAATAATATTTATTAAACAATATAACATTTAATAATTTAATTTTTATTTTTACCCCGTTATAAAAATCCACAACTGTTGTTTTCCCCATTAGAGTCTTAAAATTTAAATGAAGGAAATTTCAATTTAAAACAATTGAAAAATTATTTGATATTAAAAACAATATTTTAAAACCAAATATTTATTTTTATTATTCCTTAACGTCCATACTTTGTTCCAGTTAGATCAGTTAGGACGAGGGAACAATGTCATTTATTATATTTAAGTTATTTAATACAATAGGCCTTACTTTGTTCTACTTCATTGTTTAAATTATAACCTATAAAATTAAAGACTAAATATTGTACTTCTAACATTGTACCTTCTTAAAATATTTACAAATGAAACCTGCTATAACTGGATTTTACTTTACATACCTAAATTAGTATTTACTCTTTACTAAAAGTATATTTTATTTAATAACATATGCATATTAGAACCGGTCTAGATTGTCTTATCGATTCTACTTTTCAAAACTGATTCGGTCAATAATTATTTAAGAATTGTATACAGTAATAATTTAAATATTACTTTCAACAACAATGCCTCAGTTGTTCTATATTCACTTATACTGCTCCTGAAATTTTGTTTACAAAAATTGTATCGGTTTTAAGTCGGTTTTATTTTATTATAAAGCTTAAAATGAAAAAGTACGTGGCGAGAGTTCCCTGGTGTTCTGACAGACCTGTAGCTACAACATATATGTAGTTTCAATAACGCAGATCCTTGTTTTTGGTAAATCGATCGGCAAGCTTAGCGTAATAATACGTATAAGATTTTAATTAATTTATTGTTAAGCCCTAAACTCTTCACCACGCTTTAGAAAAATTCTGTTAATAATAAAATGTGACATTAAAAACGTAGACAAAATATTCTTTAATAATTAGTCTCAGACTAAACAGCAAAAATTATTGAAGTAAAAACTAACACAAAACAACAAAATAGAAAAAAAAACAGAAAATTACTTTTGTTTGTAAAGACAATTTTTGGATTTTCCAAATGCTTTTGATGTTAAAATCAAAACCATAATTTATTTATTTGTGAACGAAATTAAGTGAATGAAAATTTATTTGGCACAATTCTTTAAAAATCAAAATTTCCGTTTGGAGTCAGTCGTGTGTATTTGCCGTAACTTTGTTACAAGTTATATTTTTCGCCATAAAGTCTCGAAACAATATTCTCTTTCCGTGTTTGCATGTTATTTAAAATAAAAAAACGATATATGACTTATTCAGTCGGATCTGGCACAGAAACTGTTTCAACGCACGTAGCGCTCTGTTCGGAAACGTTCTGAATACTTAATTAAGGTTGGAATACAACGAAAGCTCCAAGCTTCAAGCTCCAAGCTTCAAGGTAGCTTTACGAAAGTAATTCGTTACGTTGCGAAGAGTTATAAAAAGTCACCGCCAAGCTACGACACAAGTGTACAGCTGTGCTATTTGCAGTTTTATTATAAATTGTACCGTGAAGATACACTGACAAAGCAAATACGTCTACAGTATTCAAATAAAAAGGTCGCTTTTGCTACACAATTATTTTAAAAAATGGACTCAAATAAGTCCATTGTGAGCATAGTTCTCTAAACTTGTGTAAAACAAAAAGGTTTCAGGAAAATACTTCAATAAATTACTGAAACTACTGAACCCTGCTTTAACTCTACCGTTCAGCTTTTGGTTTGTGTGTTTGTTACGCATTTTTGGCCAAACGCGTTGACCGATTGTTTTGAACTTTGGCACGTAAGTACGTTGTATAAAGCCCGAACAATAGCACATACTTATGTTCTTGTGACGTATATTGATTACAAACAATCTTAAACATATGTGTAGGTTATTTTCTCATTTATTTCCGTTTCAAGATGTCTGTTTCTGATATAACGATGATTAGTGTAGCAGCAGGCTGCTAGCTGTACTGGATTAACGGCAAGACCTATTATAATTTTGACCACTTCATAGAGAAAGAACACATATTTTCAGTAGGTTTGGTCCAGTAATATTTTTTCTAATGATTACACTTACTGGTTAAATTGACGGGGAAGGTACAAACGTGCCAAAGCGTTTCGTATAGCGGTGACCAGGCAATTCGTTAAGAATATGCTGCGAGTTCTCCTGGTCTTTGAACTACTACTCTATGACGTATTAGAGAACTTTCACTTGAACTGCTTCCATAGTGAATCATAACTAATCATTGACAGTGAAATGAGTACCGATCCTTAACCTGTGAACATGTTTCAAGCACTCTTAAAATGTATTTTTAACACCTAATGGTCCAATTTTATGGAAAATTTGGAAGAAAATTAATTTCAGACGCTCTTGGACAGTATTTACCCTGTAAAATCCGTTTCAAAAAGGCTGCCATTCAAAATTTAAAAATAATCCCTAACGGTGTTATTTTTAAATTTCTAGCGAGGTAATACTACACATATAGACGTATATGTGGAGTCCATGGAAAAAGAATGTGTTTATGTCCCAAAATAATTTAACCATACAAGGGTTTAAATCAATATTCGTCCTAATAGAAGGATCTTCAGAAGTGCTCCAGTTAACTCCACTAAGGACGCCAAACCAAATAAAACTATTTTATTTCTAACTCTTTTGTTTTATCCGGACTTAACTCGTCCAGTATATTATTAAATAACCTAAACAACACAATTCCTGAACCTAATATTCACTAGTACAATTATATTGTTTTAACTGATGGATAGTAGTACTTAGTCTGCTTAAAAATTAATTATTTAAAGAAGTTAGCTTAGTCGAAACACTTACTGGCATTACGTTTTTTAAAAAATAAATTAGTTCATTCCTTTGGCCAAAGCTGTTTAATTTTTATTAGCCTGCTTAGATGTTTTTAGTTAAAGGTTTATTCGATTCCATATTTTTGATATATGTACACACATTGTGTGTGTGTTTATACGTATTCCTTCATGGATGAAAAAATGTGAATCATATTAAAAACCTGCATACATCCGTTCAACACAATTACGTGTAGAATAAACATTGTTTTGCTTCACCAGAATCTTATCTGGAAGCTTCGAGATTGTTCTCGCTCCAAGTCTGAAGTCGAACTGGTGTTACTGTAACAAGAGACGTGGAATGAATTTATTGAAAGTTATGAAAAAATTTAAATTTAAAATAAATTGAAGAAATTTTATATACGAATGGCCAACATGATAATTAGTAATTACAAATTGAATGGATAAAAGAACAGAATACACAGAAAAACATACAACTTAATTATATGTAAACATAGATATAAATTTATGATAAGAAACTTTTTAATAATATGCGATAAGGTAATGGATTACCAGTAACTTGATCAAATGCAGTTAGTACGAAACAACTGGAAGAAATAGTGGTTTTCATAGCAAAACATATTCCATTATAATATATATTTCACGAACATTTGCAGTTTCTTCTAGATAATAAAATACTAGATTTTTCTGTAAATCATTTACGGTATGTAATAGACATTTGTAATACGTAAAAGCAAAACAAAGGATATTTTTAACCAGAAAACGTTTGAAACAGAAAGATTACTGTAAAGAAAACGTTATGTAAAACATTTGCTTTTTTTAGATTCATTACAAAGTCAGTAATTGGCTCAGATAATTACTTTATAAAAAGGTCCCTTAGGTAAAGAGATAATTAGGTATGTCTGTTTCGTTTTTCACGGAACTACATTTTACTAAAATCAGCGGATTTATTTTCATATTTTCAGTGCTTTTAATGTTTAAAATTTCCTAATTTAATTCAAATGTGATCCAAAAATCGATTTTAGTCATAGCTAAAATTCGTTGATTTCAAAATGGCGGTCATAACAATATTAAAAAAATCATATGTTTTTGTTTCACATTTTTTTACGAAATTAGATTTCTTTATCGTAATCTACGTTTTAACCTCAATATATTAGCATTTTTAATTCTAAAAATGTTTCAAAATGCCACACTCTAATATCAAATAAAAATTGTAAACTATAATATATGAAAATTTTAATGTTGATTAAAATAAATTATAGTGAGGCTACTCCAACTTATAATTCACCGTAAGTTATAGTGAGAAACTCCTGAACTTGTTATACACCAAAAGTTATAATGAAAATCACTTCTGAAACTGGTTATACACCATAAGTTATAGTGAGATCACTCCTGAAACTGGTTATACACCATAAGTTATAGTCAGATCACCCTTGAAATGTATACACCATACGTTATAGTGAGATCACTCCTGAAACTGGTTATACACCATAAGTTATAGTGAGACCACTCCTGAAACTGGTTATACGCAACAAGTTATAGTGAGACAACTCCTGAAACTGGTTATACACCATAAGTTATAGTGAGACCACTCCTGAACTTGTTATACAACACAAGTTATAGTGAGATAACTCCTGAACTTGTTATACACCACTAGTTATAGTGAGACCACTCCTAAACTTGTTATACACCACAAGTTATAGTGAAACAACTCCTGAACTTGTTGTACAACACTAGTTATAGTGAGATTACTCCTGAACTTGTTATACACCACTAGTTATAGTGAAACAACTCCTGAACTTGTTATACACCACTAGTTATAGTGAAACAACTCCTGAACTTGTTATACACCACAAGTTATAGTGAGACAACGACTGAACTTGTTATACACCACAAGTTATAGTGAGACAACTCCTGAACTTGTTATACAACACAAGTTATAGTGAGACAACGATTGAACTTGTTATACACCACTAGTTATAGTGAAACAACTCCTGAACTTGTTATACAACACAAGTTATAATGAGACAACGACTGAACTTGTTATACACCACAAGTTATAGTGAGACAACGACTGAACTTGTTATACACCATAAGTTATACAAAGAAAACTAAACTCAATATATCAGATGGATAAAAATAAATCTGTCGGGTCTTCCAAAGTTTTTCAACAAACTGAATATTTGCATTCTTTAAGGGAAGACGCCATTAAAGCGTAAGATCACGTAATACAGACTGCCAGCGGGTCGGCCGCTACATATTAGAAACACAAGATTAATGTGACGCTGCGGTACTTCTCCCGATACGTTCAAATCTTTGATTGTACTGCGCTGAATATTTGACCTTCAATAGTTTAAATTGAAATATTTAGATACGTTTTCAAATTAATTTATTTTAACGATAAGAGGAAACAAATTACTAAGAATTATGAAAAGTTTCAAATCAACTGCATATTTGGCGCTAGTAACATATGTTGAAGTAATTTACGAAAAATGTACAAAAATATTTGTGAACTTTCAAAAATAAGGGATGTTACCTGAGTTGTAAAAACGTGAATCGTACCCTTACTGCGTAACTTTCTGGAGTATACCTTTTGAAGGCACCTGAACAGGTATTACATTACACCATCATACTCCAACCACATCTCTTTAAAAAAATTATTCAAACAATCTCTTTAAAGTTTTTATGCGAATTTATATAGGCTTATGTAGAATTTATTTAATTTAAAGTACTGAGGTCTTCGCCATAGATGCCATAGTGGCCTGCTTGAATGATAAGTATTTGGTTTCTCAGTAAATTGTACAGTTTGAACTGAAATAAGTGCGTGGTTCTGATAATGTTACGTCTTTCCTCATAACTTCGCCAATCCGCTGAGTATAAGGAAACACAATCACATGGCAGAACATGATTGGAAGCCAGTCCGTTAAGTACAAAGGTTCATGTTATGCAGTAAACAGGTGATTCGTTCTTGAAGGAACTGACAATGAACAACCTTTTTTAATTGCAAGCCATAAGGAAAAGATTTACGTTTCTAGAGTTAATGGGTCAAAAACGTCTCTTGGGTTGCAAAAATTGTGTGTTAATAGAAAAATTCTAATATTTTTTTAAAATTAAATGTCCTTGAGAATGTTAAAACCACAATTTTATAAAATTCACTAGGCTTCATCGATGAACCTGAAAATAAAATGTTCTGTAATACTTACACTAAGAAAGTAAACATTAAAATTTTGCATATCAAAACGCATTCCAGACTTAGTTACCTAAGTTATTACCACCCTGTATAGTTTCTGGTACAGTTCGAAAGTTTTTGTAATCGGACAGCAAAGATGATTTCTCAATTTCCGTCATACTCAGCTAACCTAACCTAACAGCTAATTTGCAATATCCGATTTATAATTACTTCCTGTCTAAAATTCTTATATTCAGCAATTAATCAAGCTTAAGGACACAGTTATACCGCCTATAAGTTACCCTTACTTTCAAGATATTGCAAACAAATTATATTTAATTTATTTAAACATATTCAAAATACGTGAATTATAAACGTTCATGTTTGTTAATATTTTAATTTATTTCTGTTTACATTCTAAATAAACGAAACAGTACAAAAGATATGGTGATCACGTAAAAAAGTTCCTGGATTTAAAGTATCCGTGAGTCCAAGAAGTGTCTGTCTTTATAGAAACTTAATTAACAGTTGCTGACAGTAACTTGAAATAAATAACACGATTAAATAACGATATTGTTTTCACAAATGGTTTTGTCAATATCAGGAAAATGTATTCAAAAAACATACTAATTACATTTAATTTAATCACAAAAGTATTTAAAATAAAAATTTTAATTTTAATTGATTTCTCAAATGGTTGTTTTTAGGCTAACACACACACACACACACACACACACACACACACACACACACACACACACACACACACACACACACACACACACACACACACACACACACACGATTGCTAGTAATACACAAAAATAAAAAAGAAAGATAATGGTTTTTTGAAATGGTTTTGATATTAGAAAGAATATCACTCAATATATATTAGCCAATCTTGGTTATAAATTCCTTTCTATTGAGTTTAATTTCACAGAAACAGAAAAACACATATATTTTCAGTACATGGTCATATTTTATTTACTTATGCGATTAAAGTCCCCTTGGAGTAAGGTGTGGTGCGGATTTGCAAGGCATCAAATTGATATGTTAGGTTCTCGGGACTCGTACGTAAAACTAATGTTCACTGAATGGCCTTTATATTTATACACAATACTACATGTGATAATATGTGTGTACTTCACGTACAGGTAGTATAAAAAAAATAAATAAAGAAAAACCATCGAACTTGTTCCACTAACAAGATTAAAGTGAATTTTCAAAAATATTTATTCTATTTTTTTCTAAAATTTCTATTTTACCAACGTAATCGACATTGAAATCTGAATGTATTACTTTTTCAAGCTTCTAAGAATTACATTGAATTTTTCATAAAAAGTGTATCACAACCGTGAATTCAGATTCTTAATTTCATCACACTGAAAAATTCACTTAATGCAGTTCTGATCGTTTAATACAATGGTAGAATAAAATTTTTAAAAAATCCGGACTGAAATAAAAAATACTTGAAAAAGGCGCCA
This sequence comes from Callitettix versicolor, assembly GCA_022606455.1. Classification (NCBI taxonomy): domain Eukaryota; kingdom Metazoa; phylum Arthropoda; class Insecta; order Hemiptera; family Cercopidae; genus Callitettix; species Callitettix versicolor. Next base: position 43,320,529 of record CM040184.1, read on the forward strand.
TTTTGAAACTGTTGGAAGAACTTTGCTTGAACTAAAAAGTTCTTTTTGTGCCAAGCATAAATCAAATCGGAACAAAATTTCACTCGCGTTCGTAATTTTGTTTGTGTGTGTGTGTGTGTGTGTGTGTGTGTGTGTTCTCCATAACATTATGAACACTACAGGAAGCATAAATCTGCCCAACTCTTCCAAATTAACTAATTTAAAATCTTAAAATATTCAATACTCTTCTTAAATCATCTCACACGTTGTCAAAAATGATATTTTGCATTATAGTCTACATTTAAATTTGTATAAATTAAAAATTTAAATGAACCGGACGGCGAACTGGATATTGAGTGTTACCGTTATAAAGCTTGTTTAATTGTTTATGATTTTTGTTATTACAGATTGACTTTCTCCGTTTGTATTTTTCAAAAAAAAAATTACAGTTTTTACTAAACCAGTCAATCTTAAAACTTTCATGGACTGTCGGTTTTCATGTCTGCTGACTCCAAAAATGGTTTTTTACATCAATGTACTTTGTTGCAGAAGTGTGTGATTATGACCCAATTTGGAGATTTGGATCGCCTGTGTATCCGAACCAAACTGGAATTCCTCAGAAATTTTGTTTTGAAGCTCATTTCTCGTCAAAAAAAAGTTAAAAATTAGCCTTTAATGTTTCCAACCAAACTGTTATCAAACGTAGTCACGATGCACAAATTAAACGCAGACTAAATATCACTATTACTCAAAAATTTTCAGAAATATTCAAAAAAACGCATTTTATGAATTATTTTTAACAAGAAATACTTCAAAAACAGTGATTTTACATTATATTTCAAACGAATCAATCGTTAAAGTTGATTTGAAAAAAAACTAAAAGAATCAAAATTACTCAAAACTGATAACTTCGACTTTTGGAATCGTCCAAATGAGTTTATATATCTTATTTTGACCTGCTGTATCATATAAATTACTGCACATTATGAAACACCTTTTATATCATTCATGCTATATTATAATTATTGTAATTTATCTGTATATAAGGTACAAGTACTAACCTTGTTATATAACAGTTATTTATTACTGCCGTTAAATGTAATTAAAGTGCTACTTAACAGTAATATTAATACCATTAAAGTAATTTATAACAGTAATCCACATGTAGTGATTATAATAATAGCTTAATTAATCACAATTTAACTGAAGATATTATTCATACGTTTATTATTTAATAGTCTACTTATAAGTTGGTTTACTCACTGCTTGAAGATTTATAACTGAAATTAGTGTACCCAGTTTGATGTAAAAAAAGAAACCGGTGGTGGTCAGGGTTTTCTCCCCTACTGTCCTGAGCTGGAACTTGTTTCGCAACAAATCAGGCCACCGTCGGTAGAGCTAATTTGTGCAGATTTTAGTGTTGATAATTTTAACTTCATTTTAAAATCCGAATTTAAAGTTTATAATATTTAATATAGACTTTGAAATTTATTAAGCTCTATATGGACTCTGAAATTAATTACGTTTTATACGACAATAGAGTTTAATATGTTTTAAATCTACTAAGAGATTTATTACATTTTATATCTACTATGACATTTATTAGTTTTACGTTGAATTTGAAGTTTATTAAGTTTTATATTGATATTGATGTTTATTACGTTTTACATCTACTTTGACGTTTATCAAGTTTTATATCGACTTTATGTTTTATAACTGTTTTAAAGTTCATTATGCTTTACAACGACTTTAAATTTCATTATGTTTCACACAAATTTTAAAGGTTTTATGTTTTATATCGACTTAAAATTTATTATGTTTTATATCTAGTTTGAAGTTTATTAGGTTCTATTTCGATTTTAAAGTTTAAGTATTATATTGACATTGAGGTTTATTAAGTTGTATATCTAAAGATTATTATTTTATGTCGAATTTGAAGTTCATTTTGTCTCTTACATACTTTAAAGTTTTTTGTTTTAAATCGACTTCGAAACATTTGACAAAGCTAGTTTCAAAAGGATTGAATATTATAGTCTAATAATAAAATAATAAAATTATATGTAGGTTATACATTTTTCATTTTATAATTGTTTGCGAATCTAATTTTATCATCGTATCAAAGATGAGATCTGCATAAATTATTAGTTTAAGTTTCCTAACAACTTTGACTTGTTGTTAGGAAACTTAAACTAATAATTTATAAGTTTATTCTTTCCTATCAAATTTTGTAAGTTATTATGTTGTGTATCGAGTTTGAAGTTCGTCATGCTTTATATTTACTTCAAACGTCATTATTTTTCATAATGTCTTGAAGTTTACATTGCCTGTAAAGTTTTATTTCAAATTTATAATTGAAGTATTGAAGTATTAAATTTATATATGAAAGTCATTATATTTTATATCAAATTCAGAGTTTATTGTGTTTCATAGAGTCTTTGAAGTTCTTTGCGTTTTGCATTGCCTGTAAGGTTTTATTTCAAATATAAATATGATTACAATTTATCTCAACTTTAAAGTTCATTATGTTTCATACAGTCTGTGAAGTTCATTATGCTTTACGTATTCGACTTTGAAGTTTAATGCTTACAATTCTATATTCTCGTATGTTTATACAGTAATGGCGTAAATCTCTTTTGGAAGCTAATGTAAAGGAACCTCTGTCTCCCTTTCTACAAAACTCTGAGTGGAAGGATGTGACATTACAAACGCGATGAAACATTTCAATTCGTAAAGAAATAATTTTAAGCAATAAAACATAATGTGCAAATTTGCACCTAAAATGTAAAACTTCGTAACATTGTCGATATTATTTACTTTTCAATTTATATTTAATCCAAATCTTGGGATCATGAAACGATAAAGTTGTTAGGAAACTTTATGCATCTCATCTTTGGTACTATTATAACGTTAGATTCGCAAACAACTATAAAATGAAAAATTTATAATTTACATATAATTTTATTATTTTACGATTATGATATTCAATCCCTTTAAAACTTTTTTGTTCAAGCTATTTACCAAAATCAAATTGCCTCAAATCTGACCTAAAATAAACCGAAGTTATGAAAATTTGTTCAAAGCGCTAATTAAAATCAAATATAGTAAGATTTTTTTTAGATCAGTTTTAACGATTTAAATACAATTTTGCTAGAATATAGTTAATTCTATAATTTTTCATTTATTTCATCCAAATTATTAATGCATATGAATGCATTTCGTATAATCGACGATGAACCGATTTTGATAAATTACACCGGTCAGGTAACTTTTAAACTGATTTTGTTAGGAAACGGCCAGATATAGGTTTGCTTTACTTTATTTTGAATATAAGATTTTTGTCGCTCTTTAATGTCCATAACTAAAGTGTGTTTTGCATTTTATAAAATGTGTCCTGTCTCCGTGTGTCCAACGTAATGGTTACAGCAGTAACTGCTCTCTCGAGTCCACCATGATCAGGTTCGCTACTAAATATGAGAAAGTTTGTGCAAATATTTATCAGTTAGATTACAAATTCGTTCGATTTGCGTTACTGAGCCAACAAATTAGTGCTTGGCAATTTCCGCCAATCTCAAGAAATGCTCGGAAAGTAATTTGCAATATCCCTTATTTAATTACTTCCTGCCTAAAAGTACTTTACCTTTTGCAATAAGTAAAGGTATGCATAGATTTAGCATGTAAACCCATTACCAAATTTTATAAATATTTTGTTTATTATATTTTCTACAAGACGTATATTCCACAAAATTTAGGTAATTATGTAGGACTGTGTGCCTTGATAGTGTTTAATGAGACTGTGTTAGCGCGCTCGTGATTGACATTTTAATCCGATTTTATTAAAACTTGTCAAAAAATCCATTTTAGTAACAGCTTGCATACGTGCTTTAAACATCAATATAAAATTCGTTCAACGTTTTAAAAATTGCGGTCATTTCAATGTTTCTTTTAAAAAATCATAAATTTTTCCTTAAATGTTTTTTAAAAATCTATTTCGCCAATTTAGGCCTAATAAGCGTTAAAAAAATGTATAAATTAACATTTTGTTTCTTTGAAATCCTTTATATTTAAGAAATTTTTGACTGTGTTCAGGATTGGATTCACTTCCGTAATTTGAAAGTTTCAAATTTGCTAATATATGGAGATTTTATTGCCGATTGTGATGGTGATGTTAGATTTTCAAAAATGGTAATTCGCTTCTCGTCAGCAAGACAGTTGCGTGCAGCAATTATTAGTTTGATATACATTTTTATGTATTCGTTCTGTTAAAAAGAAATATGGCGAGAGAAAAAAACATTTAACACTAAAGACCGAACAATTGTAATTTCCGAACAGTGCCAAACACAATAAAGACTGCAACAGTGGGCAAGGTTATGAGAGGAAGTTTTGTTGTAGTTTGTGATAAATGAATGCCATCTCTGGAATATATGGCGAGCAATCAGTAGAATATTTGCCAAATCGGTTGCAATCGAAAACAATGGATTGCAATACTCGATACAGCAAGAAATGTTCACAAATTGGACTGTGGCCAGATTTGCATTTACAGAGTGCTGTATAATCTGGCCACTCTGTAAACGATAATAACAAGATTGTATTATTGCTGTCGAATTTGAAATTGTCTTGGTAAATAAATATTTAGCTATGATTAAATAACATAAGTTTGGATACTTTTCTCTTGTAACACAATTGCAAGAATAAAAACTTACTTGCTTAACAGGCTGCTTTAATTTAATAACCTAACACTTCTCTTGTAACAGAATTGCAAGAACAAAAACTAACTTGCTTATCAGGCTGCTTTAATTTAATAACCTAACACTTCTCTTGTAACAGAATTGCAAGAACAAAAACTAACTTGCTTATCAGGCTGCTTTAATTTAATAACCTAACACTTCTCTTGTAACAGAATTGCAAGAACAAAAACTAACTTGCTTATCAGGCTGCTTTAATTTAATAACCTAACACTTCTCTTGTAACAGAATTGCAAGAACAAAAACTAACTTGCTTATCAGGCTGCTTTAATTTAATAACCTAACACTTCTCTTGTAACAGAATTGCAAGAACAAAAACTAACTTGCTTATCAGGCTGCTTTAATTTAATAACCTAACACTTCTCTTGTAACAGAATTGCAAGAACAAAAACTAACTTGCTTATCAGGCTGCTTTAATTTAATAACCTAACACTTCTCTTGTAACAGAATTGCAAGAACAAAAACTAACTTGCTTATCAGGCTGCTTTAATTTAATAACCTAACACTTCTCTTGTAACAGAATTGCAAGAACAAAAACTAACTTGCTTATCAGGCTGCTTTAATTTAATAACCTAACACTTTTATCTATTATGCGAAACGTTTCTAAACATATTTTAAAAATTTCAATTGGAAATTAAATGAAGAAGAATGGACACATATGCACCGACTTTATTAAAAATCGAACAACCTCTTTCTGTATCGTTAATTTGTCTTTCTGAATAAGTCATTTCCTCTTTTTATTCATCCTGTAACACTCAATATCTTGTACAATAATACAATCAAAACTTAACTGAAGCCAGTGTACAGAATTTCTTATATAAGTACGTTTACTATTGTAAACAAAACAAAAAAAAAAACAGCCGGCAGCTGTCTTACAGACGTGATGGAAGCGAATTTCTTAAAATAATCCAACTAGGCAATATTTAATAGTAATGTCAATCAGTATTAAAATCTGCGTGTGAAAGCGACGGATCTCGCCAGAGTTGTCTAATAAGCAAGCTATTTCCTTGTTATCGTGATGTATAAGTCTTTGCTTGTGTTTCTCTGCAAATCTTTTGATTTCTTCTGAGACAGTTTTCATCCTAAGGTCCCTATGAAGACTGTCATTGCGAACGAACCACGGAGCCCTTACAATACTTCGCAGGACTTTATTCTGGAAAGTTTGAATTACTTTTACATTTGTATTTTTGTGCAGCCCCACAGCTGGATTCCATAGGTCCACACCGGCTTCAGTATTTGCTTGTATAGAAGCAGTTTATTTTGTAGGTCTAAATCTGAGTTTCTCCCTATCAACCAGTTAATTTTCCTAAATTGCATGTTTAATTCAACCTTTTTCTTTTTGACATGTTCTTTCCAGTGGAGCTTTGCATCCAGTGTCATCCCCAAGTATTTAGCAGAATTTTCTGGAGTTACTACATGGTTATTAATTATAAGTGGAATTGGGTTGATTTTTCTATTTGTAAAGTTGACACAGGTTGACTTGGATTCATTTAGTTTTAATCTCCATTTCTTCATCCAAATGCAAACTCTATCAACTGCTCTTTGAAGTTTATTCGATGCCTCTTCCACAGTATTTCCTGTCGCCAAAATTGTTGTGTCATCTGCAAAGGTTGCTGTGATTGTATCAACTTCTTGGGGAATGTCTCTAGTGTACAACAAGTAAAGTACGGGCCCAAGGACACTCCCTTGAGGTACTCCTGCTGATACATTCCTCAACTCAGAATACTCTCCATTATATTTAACTCTGAAAAATCTCTCTGACAGGTAAGATTCCAGAATGTGATGAAATTGTTCCGGAAGATCACGCTGAAGTTTGAAGATTAATCCTTCGTGCCAGACCTTGTCAAATGCTTTGGCAACGTCTAGAAATATACTCGAACATATTTTGCGTTCTTCCAGGACTTTTTCTATTACATGTACAACTCGGTGTACTTGATCAATTGTAGAATGCCTGTCTCTGAAGCCGTAACATGTGAAATTTTAAAACCTTACTTGTAACACTAATGTGAAATGCTTTTACGATTTACAACAATGAATTAAAACTGTTGAAAGCATTTCTATGGAGTTGAACTACTGGATATAAAGCTACTACCAAAACCGCTTTTTTGCCAAATTTAAATGAAATATAATCAATATTTCTATTACAAGAATGTTAAACACCGCAAACACGCACACACACACACACACACACACACACACACACACACACACACACACACACACACACACACACACACACACACACACACATACACACGCACGCATAAGGCGCACGCCAGCTCCTACTCTGGTGTAGAAGTTGTCATACTTTTCTACCTCGGATGATATATCTGATTTAATATTTGTATAAGCTACTGAGAATGCGATTCCAATTCCATGTGTCACGTGATCCGGTTGAAGATGAGGCTTCGCTGTTGACATTGAAATGTCGAAATGCGACGCAGAATGTAATACTTTGGAAATAATCTGCAAATAAAAGGTTCCATGTTTTCGTAAAGCATTCATTTGTAATGATGAAATTGCTGAAACATTCTTGTCAACTTGTAGTATAAAAAAAATTAGTAAGCGAACAAGTTTTTAACTATTTTAAAAAATATTTAGCTTAAACTTTAGTCATTTAGGAAAAATGTATAAGCTTTGTACGCGACCATAAAAAAAACTATTTAGAACAATGGTGATTGATTTTGGTAAAAATTTTAGATCAAGAAATGTTTTGCTCGATAGTGTTCATTAAAAATTTTTTTAAAATCACTTATTTATGAAAGTGCTTAATGTTTCTTGCATCGGACCAATTTTTCAAAAAAGTTTTTGAAGCAATGTTTTAGTAAAAATCATATTTTTCAAATCGACTTCAGCGGAATTCCATCTTAAAACAGGTTTTCTTACTTCGCACTCTAATTTAGTTTATTAATTACAAATGAACACTTACAAATAAACAATTACAAATAAATCAGAAAGTACATATCTCTACATAACTTTGTTAAGTTGTTTATATAAATATGTATAAAAGAGTAAGCCAACAGCAATACATAAAGTAAAAACATTGAGTCAGCTGAGAGCCGGCTGTAACTTGATCATCACGATGTTTCCCTCCTTACTGTGCATTTTACTCAATTATCACTTTACACTTTTGTTTTGGATAGAGTCCGTGCTGTGATAATTCACCTATTCTAATTGTCCCGCGTTATTTCTGTACAGGAAATGTACCTTTGACCATTGTTCCAACAGAAAGTTTACAAGCACTACAACCAGTGCTCTTTCATCTTTCGTAGCTCCGTTAACAGTTACCGTTTCATGTTAAGGCGTGACCATTGGCAGCTGGACGACGATAACTCCTTGTGTTGTAAGAATCTTTCAAATTGTGTGAGATAAATTAGTACGCGTTGACTGAAACGATTCCAAAATTTGCTATCATTACGTTTATAGATAAGCTGTGCACCGACCAAATTGCACAAATATAATTATATCCCATGCAAGAGCCAGCGAGATCGGTGTGTATCGTAGCCGTGGTTCTTGAAAAAGTGTTCGTACCAATAGTAGAAAGGAAACTAAAGATTACCTAAAATAAGAACATCTATAATAAGAATGTACTTTTAAAAATTAAGTTCGCCAACGCATGTAAAACAGCTTGATAATACTTTTTTCTCTGAAATGTTGCCCCAAGGGGATTTGTTTGTTTGACATCGTACAACGCCATCTTGACATTGCTCTTTACTCTAAACAATTCTTTTTTTTGGAATCACCTAAAAATTTATTTATCGAAAATATGTATTTAGTGTGTGTGTGTGTGTGTGTGTGTGTGTTTGTGTGGCGTGCTTGTTTCTCATGTGCATATAGTAAAAGACTTTAGGAATGCACGAAATTAAAAAATCCATCTTTGCCAATAACTCAACAATTTTTAAATATTTGTAAACATTTTTTATTTTCAATCTTGATTGATTGTGTAAGTGCTAATACTGTGCAGGCAAATTTCAATTGATTATATTGGTAAAATAAGATTTCAGTAAAATGATAGAAGAAAAGTATTGTTGTAAATATTGTTGCCTTAACAAGAATATTTATATTACAAATAGTTTACTTATGTGATGTGTGTGCTTTTTTATTTTATTTTTTTTTTTTTAAGGTGAAAAGCACATAAGGCTTTTACATCTCCTCCCTAAATGTAAGTGTGAGTGTAAAGTGTTAAACTCGTAAATGTAGTGTTGTAAGTGTAAGTGTGTGTTAGACTCGGGTACCGCGAGGGACGTCTAAATCCTCTCAATATGTGCAGTTAGCCTGCACCACACTGAGAGAATTTTTTGTGTGCTTTTGTTTGTTTTTTTGTTCCATTCTATCACTTTGGCGAGACAGCTGCGTGCCACGATTATTCTGCGCATTATTCTGTTCGTGACAATTAAACAATAATTAAGCACAAAGTGTCTCTCGTGTAAGTTTTATCCCGAACAATAGGTTTAAAAATTCAGGTCAATGCAATGCGATGTGTTTGAATATTTTTAGTCACGTTAGCGATCGTAATAATTTACATCAGGCCCCCCCGTACAGCACTCCTGCTCCGAAAGTCATAAAAGTGATTTATATTCAAAAATTTAAATGTACATACGACCTGAGTTCATGTTATTTCTAGTCTTCGGCTGCCGTATATATTATTGTCTCTTTCTTGCCCAATGAGTAATTTAATCATCATAATTTTGTTTCAGAAATATTTCGTTGCCATTACTTACCAATGAATTCTTTTCACTGCGAAAACCATAATAGTCATCAAGCGAACACTAAGAGAAATAAGCTAAAATTTATGTATGAAATTTAAACATAATAATATTGGCCATCATGTTAAGACCCAGACCAGGGAGCTTGAAAATGATCACGTATGACCCATAGATCATTTTTGAGGGGTCGTTAATATTTAAGCACAAACAAACAAACACACACACACACACACACGCGCACACACACACACACACACACACACACACACACACACACACACACACACACACACACACACACACACACACACACACACACACACACACATATATATATATATATATATATATATATATATATATATATATATATATATATATATATATATATATATATATGTGTGTGCGTGCCTATGCGCGTGTGTGTGTGTGTGTGTGTGTTTTCGAAATTATTTTTTAATTGGCTATCAGATCCATTAGGAACGATCTGTATCAGAGAAGGAAATAAAACAAAACAACATGCTCAACCTAATCCTGGGATTACTTGTTAGGTTGGCATTACTGTAATCGGTACTATTCACTTTTACTAAATCTTAATATATTGTCATATAATATTTATTGTTTTATAAGAAGGTATGTGTTCATAGAGACGTAAGCCTAATTCATTGCAGCCAACCCTTGAACTACGCTTGCACGTTTCTAAAGTCGTTAATTACCTTATACCATTAACCTCTATCCTCTATCTCCCTGCCTGAAGATACACATTATCACATGATTTATTTACGTAATACAAAATGAATACAGGTTTTGTTTATCTCAAATAATACCTTAAAACTTGAGTCATTGTGCAATATCGTTAACCAGCAAAATTCTTTTAAATTTAAAAAGTTTCAAAGTGACGACCATTTCAAATTTTTTAAAATATTTTTGCCATTTTTTTAAATCGGATTTCACCATTGTAATCAGCGTTATGAATGGTATAAATTAGCATTTAAAATTTTTAAAATCCGTTTGAAATTAAAAAATTTTCGTCGGCGATAAGGGTTCATTTTGTATTCTCAATGTAATATGAAAGTTTAAAACCGTAATATAAGCACATTGTGAAATTGGATTTTCAAAAAGGATTAGGTAAAGAAAAATACTTTCGTAAGTTCGCTTTGTAAGACGTCAGCGAGACAGCTGCGTGCCATAATTATTTACATATTTAAATAGCTTTACATGTCTGTCGCAGTACAAGCTCATAAGAAACATCGGCCTGAACCCGTTAGGCCACGGAAAAACGGCTTGAAAACTTAACAGCATGGAAATTAAGAAGCAAGACAAAGGGGAAATGAGGAGCAATTCAACAGGAGATTACAAATTTGTATTGGAAAAGAAAAAAGGTTGGGTTTAATGTCTTACGGACGGAATGAAATAAAACACATACAAACAAAAGTACTCTGTCGTCGTGAATGTCAACATATGCTTTTACACAATTTAATTATATTTTAATATATTTCTTACTATGATAAGTATAAAAAGAATTTCATTATAGTAAACTTTTTTGTAATCTATTGTAACTATTGTAATCTTAAAGACATAACAAAATAGGTTGCAAATTGGCCATATATTAATGATAAAATATACTGAAAAAACATTAACGCATATAAGACTAATTAACAAAGATAACAAATCTTTAAGGAAATTAAATAAATAAATTAACAAATTGTTGCAGGATTGTAAAAGGGTCCTTACAACAATAAGAATTATATAAACTAAATGTTATTAAGAAATCCAGCCGGTGAAGGAAGTTTTGTATCCCTTCAATGGCAGAGGCGCTATCTCCCAACACCGTCTGCATCAGACACATATGCATCACGTCAATACAGTGTGCATACTTCGACTTGCGATTTTAGTTTATTGTTCTTGTTGCAAGTAAATTATTTTTGTCCCATTACTTACAATTGTGTTGTGTTTAAAAATGGTCTCGAATTATTTTACTTGTATTTATGCCAAACAAAATTTATTTTACACTTAAGTAACTGTTTATATTAATCTGTTTTAGTTTGATTATTTAATTACACCTTTTATTTTAGTTTATATCTTACCTTCTTTTCTCTAACAAAACTCGCGAGCGCGCGCACACACATAGACACAACATACACACGCGCGCGCGCGCGCACACACACACACACACACACACACAAATAGCTACATACAACACACACGTGCGCGCGCACACACACTACTCTACATAGCTTAGCTCTCTGAAAAGTGTAAAGCGACCCGTGTTGATAGAGTGAATGACTCCGGTGTAATGGTGTATCAAACAGAGCCGTGGCGACCTCCCAGTGTACCCCAGCCTTGCCCATGTATGCAGGGCTCAGTGTGGACCTCATTTCCTTAGCTACTTGTCAGGTGTTCCCGTGAGTTCTAACTCACATAAAATAGGATGAGCGGAATCTCACTGAAAAAAAAAAAAAAAAAAAAAAAAAAAAAAAATTGGTCGAATGGAACCAATTTCCGTGGATATAAAATATACACGGGGAAAAATATACAGTCAAGGGAAATAAAATTGAAATTAGCAGAGCAAGCATCTGTAAGCACCTCAATAATAAACTGGGAAGTGACCAATTAGAAGTAGGGCAGTTACCCATCTTGAATCCTCTCCAACTCTTAGACGTTTTGAAGAGATTATGATGGAGAAGGCGCTGTAACTGAGAAGCTCAGGAATATGGAAATAGTAACTCTAGAAATGCCATAGTAACTCTAGAAATCTATTCATTCTCTCATTTTTTCAATCATTTATTCATTCTATAATCGTGATAGTAGCTGGTTGACCGATGCAAGCAAAATATAACAAAAACTTGCTTCTATAACGTCGCATTATGCAAACAATTTTGAATTTAAATAAAATTACGAACACCTTGACCGATATAAAAAAAATTATCTTACACTGCCTTGAAAATATTATTTTGCTAAAATAATTGTAATTTGCATAATTATCAGGTGGAGTGTTTTAAATTCAAGAAGATTTCGGAAAGACGCGTGATGTTAAGCAAAGAAAGTATTGAACTAAAGTCTCACACAATCACAGTGAAGACCCTTATTTATTGTACAAACATATGTCAGTTGTATTGACTTTCTGCACAACTACGGAACTGTAATTTTATAAATTGAATGTTTTGTTAGTTTGTTTATTTCAAAAAATAAGTTCAACTCACCGAGTTCTGTAAACAACGTACAGGAAAATTATATACCTAGCATAAACATTATTTTTTTTAATAATGCATAAAATATTAGAAAATAGAAAATATTAAGGTTTCCTAATTCCAAAGCGAAAACTTTTCTACAGTACAAATGCAAGCTGTAATTAGCAAACAACTTACAAACATTTTTTTTCACTTTTACGTCGACTTTTTCACCTCAAAATATCCTTTTCAGACGCTTCTGACAAAATATAATTTTCAAAACCGGTTCATCAGATTTTACTAAAATGTTGGTCATCAGTATACCTTATATTAAAGGAAAATGTTTTTAACCAATTAAGTTAAAGGTTTAATTGGTTTTTGTGATTCTCTACTGAATAGTAAATAACACAGATTTGTAGAGTATTTCAGTGTTCAGTGATTTTAGTGTTTAATTATGCTTTCACTAAACTGGCGTTTTATACGGTGTTATAAGGCCCGACAACTTCACTTTGTACATGCGTAAATACACAAGTTAATGTATCTGGTGTGCAAATTTATGAATATCCTTAAAGTGATAAATATAACCTCAAAGTTAACACTCCTCATGTAATATAACATGATGTTGCGTGTATATATATATATATATATATATATATATATATATATATATATATATATATATATATATATAGATATTGTTAAGAATTAACAAAAATTGTAATTTTAGTTAGTGTTAAATATTGTAATGAGGTCACAGCCAAAGAATGAACACTATTGACAAAGACACAGAAAAATTACGAAACTGCTGACATACTGCCCTTTGTAATAAACACTAAGGTATGTAGAACAGCAATTTATATAAAAGCTTGAGGAAGAAGTAGGTCGTGGTTGGTCCATACCGGGGGAGACCGAAGGGCCATGGGACAATTTTACGTCAGGAGGCACCACAAGAAGACTTTCCAGTTAGTCAATGCTGGGGAACAACGAATCGGCAGTCTATGTAAGTAGACAGTTTTGCGCAGACTCCTTCCCTTTTTCTCTATTTGGTACATGCGGTTTGGTAAATTGGGACACGGGTTTCCAAAGAGTATCTTGGGACATATTTCAGGGGAACATTTTGATAGAATAATACAATAATGTTCATTCTTGGAGTTTTTATCAACTCCAACATAAGAACAATGTAATATAAGAAGAAGACAACATAAGAATAATGTAATATAATTAAATGTATTAAAGGGCTTTGTTGAACCACCGACAGTTGATTCTTTAGAGGACCCGAGTTATGGGATTCCGCATTGATATATATATGCCGAATTGATATATATATATATATATATATATATATATATATATATATATATATGTGTGTGTGTGTGTGTGTGTGTGTGTGTGTGTATCAAGTTTTATGTAGAAGTTTTAATTTTGTGTTCATTTCATTTATATGAAGAAGTTAAATATTGAAATATAGACTATAGTGCTTTCCAATTTTTAACATAAATATCGAAGATGTTCCTTATATTTTTTGAAATCGACTAATTAGTTCCGTCTCCAGCGAATTTCACAGACCTATGTGAACAAAACATCCGTAGCAAACCCACTGTAATACTTTTTAGGCCTATGGTAGTAGAATTTAATTTAACCGAACAATTAGATTACAATTTAATTACCTTCACAAAACGTGCGGATTTCAGGGTTAATTTGCTTTTTGACTTCGTTGTGTTACAATGAGGCAATGTTTGCTTGTATTATTTCAAGGTCGCATCAGAACTGTGAAACACGGAGGCCTCAATCGAAAAAAGGCTTTTCCAAATAATCGACTTGTTCCAAGCACGAAATAATGCTCCATTTCACATCCTAACAATCCCTCTCCATCCGGTACTCTCATTTGTTACAACATTTAAGCTTCTTCAAATTACAACTTTATCACGAGGTAACTGAAACCACGTAGTCACGATTATTTGCGAGATTTCATTAAAAAGTACGCTTCATTAATTATGATGCAAGCCTTCAATTAATTAAAAATGATACAAGCCTGTGCAAGAAACTGTATCAATACAGCTGAAACATTGAACGCACATTTATCCCAAGCCAGGTGTAACAGTATAAACCGACAGTTGCTAGGCTATGGGGGAGCTTAGCATAGATACCGGGCGACCTATACATGCGGAGCTCTCTATCAGTGGAGATCATAGTTCCCTTTCTACTTGTGGGACACAATTGTAGGTACTACTAAAAACAAAACTCTAGGAGACATGTAGAAGTAAACTGGGGTATAGAGCTTGGAAAAGGTGACGTTTGGGGTTGCACTTAATCCCGTGAAATCCATCAGTCAAGCAACAAACCTACCAAGAATAAATCCATTGGTTGATAACTACCTGAAAACAAAGAGTTTGAGATCTGATAGGAGTATCTCAGAGGTGAAGATGCTGATGGGAAAGTATACTTCATGACTGGAAGGCTGTCAATCAGTTGAAGGGCGTAGAATTGGAGGTGGTTTTAGTTAGTGTGTGTTCAAGATGACTCCCAAAACCTCTGGGCGAGATTCCACCAGTTGAAGATCCTGGACAATTCAGGAACTCTATATGGAAGTGTGATCTGTGGGTATCTATGAACATGATAGGAATGTACCACAGAAGAACCGTGTCTAAGTTATGCAGGAAGTAAGAGGAAACTGCAGATCACATAATCAGTTATTACCAACAAAGAGTGCTTGGTTTCCAGAACCCTAAGGACCCCTAACAGAATGAGTTTGTTGATGATCTGCA
The DNA here is from genome assembly GCA_022606455.1 of Callitettix versicolor. Lineage (NCBI taxonomy): Eukaryota > Metazoa > Arthropoda > Insecta > Hemiptera > Cercopidae > Callitettix > Callitettix versicolor. Next base: position 43,335,891 of record CM040184.1, read on the forward strand.
AGAACTCACTAAGGCTTAGTCGCACAATTGATCTTTTGATCCCAGTGCCTGGAGTTTATAATTGTTTTACCTGTAGTATTTATTCATTTATTTGTTTATTTATTTATTTTTGTTGTTTAACGTCCACACTTTATGCCAGTTAGACTAATGAGGATGAGGGATCAGTGTTAACGGTAAGGGAAAGTAACAAGAGTAACTGCGGCTCGAATTAAGTATGCAGTTTAGGTATGCCTTTAGGTATGCAGTTGAGTAACGCAGTAAACTGACGGATGTTTTAACCAATTCGGCCACCAAGCCCCCTATATCTAATCTAGTTCGTATGATAAATTAGTGATTGTACATTCCGAATATTCTGAACCAGAGAGTTCTTTATTCCGAATTCACGCTCCCACTATATGTATTTGCTATGTGTGCGCTATATGTGTGTGCGCTATGTGTGTGCGCTATACTGTGCGCTATTCGTGTGCGCTGTGCGTGTGCTCTAGGCGTGTGCGCTATGCTTGTGCGCTGTGCGTGTGCGCTATGCGTGTGCGCTATACGTGTGCGCTATACTGTGCGCTATGCGTGTGCGCTGTGCGTGTGCTCTAGGCGTGTGCGCTATGCTTGTGCGCTATGCGTGTGCGCTATACTGTGCGCTATGCGTGTGCGCTGTGCGTGTGCTCTAGGCGTGTGCGCTATGCTTGTGCGCTATGCGTGTGCGCTATACTGTGCGCTATGCGTGTGCGCTGTGCGTGTGCTCTAGGCGTGTGCGCTATGCTTGTGCGCTGTGCGTGTGCGCTATGCGTGTGCGCTATACGTGTGCGCTATACTGTGCGCTATGCGTGTGCGCTGTGCGTGTGCTCTAGGCGTGTGCGCTATGCTTGTGCGCTATGCGTGTGCGCTATACTGTGCGCTATGCGTGTGCGCTGTGCGTGTGCTCTAGGCGTGTGCGCTATGCTTGTGCGCTATGCGTGTGCGCTATGTGCGTGCGCTATATGTGTGCATGGTTGAAAACAACTCTTTAATAGCATGATCGACGACTTTTTCAAAAATATTTATTTCATATTTCAGTAAGGTTCTAAATTGCCTACTTTTTGCTGAACTTTTTTAATTAAAAATGAAAATAAATTTTACTCATAAGATTGAAGCATTGACTGTGAATTATTAAAATAATAACGTATAATTATATGTCCGCTTGCCCTTAAGCAAATCTGAATAACATATACATATTTGTTAACATTTCGGCTCCCACTTACAAACGATCCTGTACATGGCGGTTAACCACTATAACTACTTAGTATTATAAATAAATGCTTCTCTATTTTTAGTCACTAAAGGGCATCAATAAATCTTGCTCAAACGCAGGCGGTGGTAATGAACGGATTGAGCCATTAGTGCACTCAGTGATGCCACATATGGAGTCGTATCAATAATACAACATACAGTGGCAGTAATAGCTTACTGGCAGAATACCAACTGTAACTTAAAATTTCAGCATAACATAAATCCTAAATACAGTTAAATAATTTTCTTTAAATTATTCGAAGAGTCGCAACAGCCGCCAAATAGAATTTATTGGCGCACATTTCTTTAAAAATTTTCGATTTTTAATTGGCAACGCGAAGTATTTTCTTAGACCATTTGCGATCGATGTCCATTTTTTGGTTTACAGAGTTCGAAAAAGTACTTTTAATTTGGGCTTATGTTCGTTATTGAAGATACGGGGCTCAAACTAAATGACCAATTTTGATAAAACGTAGCCGGTATTCAAGATTTGTCCATATTGCGCCGTTTTTTAATTCTCAAAATAATTTTTAAAAACCTTTAAAAATGTAGTTTTTTCTCAAAATTCAGTTTATGAACAAGTGTGTCTCACATACCATTACTAAATAGGCTACTCTAATTACAAAAAAGCCAAAATATAGATTTCCGAAAACGATTGGCTTATGAGATAATCAATCGCACCAACAAAATATCTGCCCAATTTCTTACAATCGGTTAAACAGATATTCTCACATTTTGATCATGTACGTCTAATTTAAATAATATTTACTCATGCATATACCAATATTATAAATATATGTATACACTGAGAGCGTTATTGGTGTAAATTATTGGTGTAAGAAGACATAAAACAATTAAAAGAAGATATTTATAGAGTCACTAGCGTTACCAGTTGCGGCTTTGCCTGCAATTATAATGTAGGCAATAAAATTTAGAATAGATTTTCAAAATAAGAATGTCATTTCATTTTAATATATTCTATATACAATATTATACGATTTATGGTTTTCGGCCAAGATATAAATTTTTGCTACTCGATACTCTAAAAAAGGGTCCTGTCATATTATAATAAAATACAGTATTATTAAAAAGTCACTATTATACAATTAAACTGGAATAGTATTGTGTTTATCTCAGATACCTAAAGCGTGTTCATACCAAATTTAATCTCATTTGGTCCAGTAGGGAAAGTGTGATTAAATAAGAAACAAATACACGAAAATAAACTTTCAGAAATATAATATGATTAGCTGCTACCCGTCACGGCTTTGCCCGCAATCATAATATACATTAAAGATCACGCATCGCAGTGTTAGGACCAACAACCGTGTCAGTTAGGTTATGGTGAATTTCTTTTTTAAAATAAAGATTTTTTAACGCATCACCGTGTAGTTAAGTTATGGAGTACTCTTTAAAAAAATTAAGGTTTTTTTCCTGCTTCACCGTATTAGGCCCAACAACCATGTTAGGTTTGGAGTACTCTTTTTAAAAAAGTAAATAAAGGTTTTTTTAATGCATCACTGTGTTAGGCCTAACAACCACGTTAATTAGCTTATGGAGACCTGTTTTTTTAAAAATACTGTTTTTTTCACGCATCACCATGTTAGGTCTAACAACCGTGTAAGTGAAGGTTTTGAGTACTCTTTAAAAAAAATAAAGTTTTTTTCCACACATCACCGTGATAGGCCCAACAACCGTGTCAGTTAGGATATGTAGTACTCTTTAAAAAAATATAAAGGTTTTTTCACGCATCACCGTTATAGGCCCAACAACCCTGTCAGGATATGTAGTAGCCTTTTCTTTACAAAAAAAATATAAAGGTTTTTTCACGCATCACCGTGTTAGGCCTAACAACCGTGTCAGTTAAGTTATGGCGTACTCTTTAAAAAAATATAAAGGTTTTTTTCATGCATCACCGTATTAAGCCCAACAACCGTGTCAGGTTATGAGTACTCTTTTAAAAAATAAATAAAGGTTTGTTTAATGGATCACTGTGTTAGGCCTAACAACCATGTTAGTTAGCTTATGGAGTATTCTTTTAAAAAAAATATAAAGTTTTTTTCACGCATCGCCATGTTAGGCCCAACAACCGTGTCAGTTAGGATATGTAGTAATGTTTAAAAAAATATAAAGGTTTTTCAATTATCACCGTGTTAGGCCTAACAACCGTGTCAGTTAGGATATGCAGTATTCTTTAAAAAAATATAAAGTTTTTTTCACGCATCACCGTGATAGGCCCAACAACCGTGTCAGGATATGTAGTAGCCTATTCTTTAAAAAAATATAAAGGCTTTTTCACGCATCACCGTGTTAGGCCTAACAACCGTGTTAGTTAAGTTATGGAGTATTCTTTAAAAAATATATAAAGGTTTTTTTCATGCATCACCGTATTAGGCACAACAACCATGTCAGTTAGGGTATGAGTACTCTTTTAAAAAAATAAATAAATTTTTTTTTAATGGATCACTGTGTTAAGCCTAACAACCATGTTAGTTAGCTTATGGAGTATTCTTTAAAAAAATATATAAAATTTTTTTCACATTTCACGTGATAGGCCCAACATCCGTGTCAGTTAGGTTATGTAGTATTCTTTAAAAAAATATACAGGTTTTTTCACGCATCACCGTGTTAGGCCTAACAACCGTGTCAGTTAGGATATGTAGCCTAGTATTCTATAAAAAAATATAGCTAAAGGTTTTTTCACGCATCACCGTATTAGGCCTAACAACCGTATCAGTTAGGATATGTAGCCTAGTATTCTTTAAAAAAATATAGCTAAAGGTTTTTTCACGCATCATCGTGATAGGCCTAAAAACCGTGTCAGTTAGGTTATGCAGTATTCTTTTAAAAAATGGGTTTCTTATCACCCAAAACCCGTGTTAGACGTATTTTTCTTGTTTTACCGATCTACAACACGTTACCGATTTTCGCCGGTAGCAATTTTGAGGTTATGTTTTTCACTTTTATTTTCGATTTTTATTGTACTTCTCGTGCTTTCATATTTTGGATTCTTGCTTTTGGGCACATAATAAAGCATTTTAGCAACAAAAATATCGAAAAATCCAGGATATGCTACACTTCATATTTACCATTTTTTCATATAATGTAATTACACAAATATTGGCACAGTAATATTTGTAATTAATTACAAATACACAGTAATTGTAATATTACAAATTACAATTGGCACTCTGCGTAGGGATTTTTACATTTAATATTGAAAATTCAACACAAAGTAACAAATTAGTCAGTTTTGAAAAATTTCAACTAAAATAATTGAAAATGTTACATTAAAAGCAATAATTTTGCAATAAATAAAACACAGATTAATATTTGTAAAATTGGATTAGATCTATGTCCATCTCTGGTGCCTAAATATCATGTCCAGTAAACAGTAATTAAACCTAACTACAATTAACACATGTTACAAAACTAAATACTAATAGTTATTTTGGGCAGGGTAAGTAGTATAATGACGTTTTTAAAACGGGAATAGGCCTATGTGTATCTCTGATACTTAAGCCATATTTCTACCAAATTTCATCTCAATTGGTCCAGTGGTTAAAGCGTGATTGAATAACAAACAAACAAAACACAAAAACTTTCAGAAATATAATATGAATTAGATAACTGAAATCAGCGTAAACAACTCAAAGTATAATATTTATTTATTTAAATTTAAACCTGCGTAACACCTGAAATAAAATGTTTGTATAATACAAACTCAAGCCTGCATAACACACTTAAAATAAAATGTTTGTATAATACAAACTAAGCGTGCGTAACACACTTAAAATAAAATGTTTGTATAATACTAGGAATCCCCTCGGGACAAATGGGGCGAAGCAATGATTTATTATGATTATGAATAATAAAAAGTATAAGAATAATTTTTTTACACAAATGAATAATTAAACATTCGGTAATGTGCATCAATTATTTTCTGTCGCCTGACGCGAAAATCCCTATGTTGATCCACACCATCTCTTCTTACAATAAGCACATCCAAATTCGATGCAGTTCGGGGCAATAATCGTACTACTTCATCGATATTTTGACCAATATTAATTATATTGCCTTTATATGCAAACTGTCCCGGCATTCCGCGCATTTTGACTCTGTATACGCGCATCACAGGCTGCACTCTCGCAATAAATAACTGCTCAATAAAAGTTAAATTTTCGAGTTCACTTGGAATAACTCCAGGATTCATATTATTGGCCGATGTGTATTTGCTTCGATTTTTTTTACACTGTGAGCATACATCAAATACTTTGTTTTTAATCAAAACTCTAGAACAATTATTGCACTCAAATAACTGTAGGTTTTGCAAAGCATTCTCGAAATCAATTTGAAAATGTCTGAACTGCGTGTTATTTTGAAAATTAACACTCCCAGGTTGATTATCATCATTGTTTATATTTGCGAATCGATTTTGATAGTTTCGCTGATCTATCGTCAAGCGACCGATTGAAGTTCTACCTCTGCCTCTTGGACATGGCATGTTCACGACCCGCAACCGGAAAACTACTGACTTATCACTTCGCCAAACCCAAACCTGAGCCCGAACCCCTTCTACCTGACTTATTGTTTCAGGTAATTTTGATGAGTTTGCTCGCGTACGTAAGTAGTGGCGTATACCGCAGCGGCGATGGACGTTATCTTCGTCTAGCAAACAGTTACTGTCTCTGTCTTACACACACAAAACAAATGGGAGGCTTTTTCATCAATAACTCGGTTTTTTTTCAAAATTTTTTGACAAAAGTCGAAGTATGCACCCCTGAGACCTAGAAGAATATATATTTCAAATGACATGTTACTGTCTCTGTCTTACACACACAAAAACAAATGGAAGGCTTTTTCATCAATAACTCGGTTTTTTTCAAATTTTTTTGACAAAATTCGAAGTATGCACCCCTGAGACCTAGAAGAATATATATTTCAAATTTCACTGAGATCGGCTTAAAACTGTGGGAGGAGTAGCACGTAATGGAATGCATTAAGTCGGGGATAGAGGAGGCTTCGCCCCAACAAACCCACGCCTGCATAACACACTTAAAATAAAATGTTTGTAAAAAACAAACTCAAGCCTACATAACATACTTAAAATAAAATATTTATAAATCTTTAAAACTCTTAAGCAATTACATTTGAGCATATTGCTATTCATCGAAACCATCTGTTTGCACTTAGCGTGTTTTAACCTGTCTATGAAGTAACGAAATATTTACTGAAATCGGTTAAACAGTTTCTCAAGTTAAACTTACAGTAACTTTGCCTTCTGGAGATATACACATATTATATATGTTTTAAATACAATATGTTAAATTATACTTTAACTTATACAACAACAACAAAAAATAATTATTGTATTATTTTATTATAGTAACGCAATAGTTTACACCACAAAGGAATGGCGTAATGAGAACCCTAATTAATCAACATAATAATGTCAATACAGTAGCAGCTGTTGCACTCATCGACAGAGAGAATAATTAAACAGAATAGTTGTTGAAACAAAGCGGTTTAATGAAATATGTATTGTTATGCGTGTTGTATTAATTGTATTGCGCACATTAATTGTATTAATGTGTATTGTTATTTGCATTGCTATACTGTCGTGGTTCTGCAACACGGAATACCTCGTTTGTAGAATTATAATTTTCAATTATTATTTTTAATTGTGCTAAACTATATTGCTGTGTATTAAGCTGTGTATTCAAGCTGCTGAAAGCTGTATAGTCATCTAGAATTTTTAAATATTGCTTTACTCTTTTATGGTGTACTTTTTTGTAATCTGTATTGTTTTATTGTACAGCCTCTTGATGTTTTGCATTATTGTAAAATGTATTGGCTCCTTTATAATTGTATTCCAGGGTGAATTGAAAAATGTATTGCATTCTCATATTTAAATAAAATGGGATCCTTGCTGATCTTCTAGAGAACTTGATAGAATTATCTGCATTCAAGGATGCCAAGGATCTGCACGCATTGCTTTGATCGCTCGTACTTCAGGACAATTTCTTTAGTAAGAACAATTTTTTTGAACTTTTTCACAGCAAAACAAAAATTTTGAAAATCGAAATTTGTAAAATATATTTAGTCAAATCGCTAGGACCTATTAAACATGTTAAGGGTTAACTCAAATGCACACCAAAAAAACAAATAAAACTTTACATAAAAATGTTACAGAAAAAATAGCGAAAAATGAAAGTGCGTTGTATTTTCTTAAAATAGTTAATACAGATTTTGTTAAAATTTTTATTACGTACGAAGATTTAGCGAATTTACAGTAAAAGTAAATTTTTCTCGTAGTCGTGTTTGTATTGTTTCTCTCAAGAACTGTTAATTTATATTAATTTATGTTTTGTTACACATAATTATTTTTACTCTATAAAAATTTCAATTTAAATGTGTTTCGCAAATTTTAATTTTAATTCTATAATTATTTTATTTTAAGTGTATTAAACAGGCTTGAATTCTGGCAATTATTTTAAGTACGTTTCCTTGGATTGAGTTTGATTTTATAGTAATTTATTTTAAGTCTGTTACGCAGTTTTCAATTTTGTTTCTATAAGCTAATTATTTTATTTTAAGTATGTCAAGTAGGCTTGAATTTTGATTCTGCAAATATTTTTTTTGTTGCATCAAGTATGCTTGAATTTCTATTCTTAAAATACTATATTTTAAGTGTGTTACGCGGCCATGAATTTTGTTTCTATAAATATTATATTTTAAGTGTGTCACGCTGGCTTGAGTTTTGTTCTTACAAAAGATGTCGAAATGCAAAGAAAAGTGGCTAAAAACCATTAATGATAAAAATAAACTAATTTTGATTTTTTTAAAACTTGATTGCATTTTTTATAAAACGTATTAAAAATGCTGAAGGCCATAATTACGGTTTACCAAAGTCACTGCAAAACAAATACCACCTCCTGTTTAATTTCTGATTATAAAAACATTATTCCTTATCTTGCACATTGTCTCCAGTGTTAGGGTTGAGGACTGAATTGTTATTTTAATCATAGAACCACGGAACGTACACTATAACACCATTGCAAAGAACAGAACAAAGCAGCATTAAGTAACATACAGCACAAGAATACAAAGTGATATAATTTAGATTAAAGTTGGAAACTTGCAAAACCCTGACATCTTTTCTTCTTAGAGCTGCCGCGAGTCGTTTCCATGCTCTCTTCATTAGAACAAGATTATTTTATTTTTAAGCAATTCCTATTAGAACCAACGTAATGAAATGAACACCGCCTTATGACTCAAGAAAGGTTCTCTTAGAGGTGATTAGAACTTATATATTGGTAGTGTAATTACAAACATATAAGAAAATTGTTTTAATGAACTATTCATTTAATATGTTACGTTTGTCATAAAAGTTATTTTTTCTACCACCAAAATTGTATTAATTTTAAGTGAGATATCTACTTGCTATGACAAAAAATTTAATGATTTCAACTTTTTATTTTTGTACCTTTCGTTTCACATGTTTACACTGTTTTTACTTATATATATATCCTAATTTAATCTCGCTGTTTATTCATTTGTACGCCAGCTGTAACTCGCTAACGAAGTGTTTCCGGACCCATGTTTGTATAAACTTCTTCCGTCATTTTCGCTGGTAGAACTAGTTCTGATATTCTTTCCATTTCTTCCTGAACCACTGTGTGTGTGTGTGTGTGTGTGTGTGTGTGTGTGTGTGTGTGTGTGTGTGTGTGTGTGTGTGTGTGTGTGTGTGTGTGTGTGTGTGTGTGTGTGTGAGAGAGAAAGAGAGAGTATGTGTGTATGTGTCTGTGTGTAAGAGAGAGTGAGGAGGGAAAGAGTGTGTGTGTGTGTGTATATATATATATATATATATATATATATATATATATGTGTGTGTGTGTGTGTGTGTGTGTTTGTTTGTAGGAGATTAGCCACATGTGTGGGGACATCCCGAATTAGTGGCAAAAAACGAAACTCATGAAATTTTAAGAAGGTATAACGATTTACTTTTTGTGCTTGGAATAACTTTCCTATATCGCTAAAATTAAAGATTTCGAGGGCAGCTTAAAAATATTAAATATGAAACTTTTCATTTTAAAAGTCTTCAGGAAATGTCGTTAAAACAAAAAGGACAACACAAACTAAAGGAATCTACCTCAATATTATTAAAAAACTCGGATTATGTTCGCAATTTTGTTCCGATTTGGTTCAAACTTGGCACAATGTAGCAGCTGCCCCTTACTTCTTGCTGGATACTAGGTTTTACGCATTTTTAAAACACCGAGAACTTCGGACTGTATCAGGTAAAGAAATATTTTGAATTGTATTGGTCTAACCGTTCTACAGATATTCAGGTATACTAAACAGTAATACAGAACTTAATGTTCAAAGAACAGCAGTGTGTTCTTAATCAATTGCTTGACGACCGCGCCACGACAGCGCAATACGTGCCCGTAACAAATTTTATGCACTTTCTCCATGAAACGTTCAAAATTATAATAGGTCTTGCCGGTAAGCCAAAGTTACATGAAATAACTAAGAACTACACTCTTCATTGTAGAATCAGAAGCCGCCATGTTGAAACTAAAGTAAATGTGACAAAGTCTTATATTATGTTGGGCACATGGCCAAAACTGAGTAACAAACATACAATCCGAATTCGTAACGGTCGAATGGAATCAGAAACCTCGCTTTGCTCGGTCAAAAATTATTTGCTTAAAGAAAACAAAATGGTCGCTTTTGGAAAAATGAAGCGTTTTCGGCCATGCATTTTTGTATGTAGGCCCACATAATCAGCTCTCGAGAGACTGCCTTGTAGTTTTCAATTGTCCTGTATATATCAGTTAAAAAACGCTTTCAACAAAAACGAGAAAATATATTCAATTATCTACAGTATTATTACATATTTACCATGTAACATTGCTTAACTGCTCTTGTCAGTCAATGTCTTATCTCTTTACTTTTCTCTGATTGGTTCTTGCTACCTCTTCCGCAACTTCCTTTCGTGGTCGGTTTTTATAATTCACTTCACTAGCATGACAATAACTTAAAAGTTGCTCAGTAAAGGTTTCATAAACTATTTATTTCTGTACTTCCTTCCGCAATCTGTTTTTTAGTAATATTCCTTGTTCGGCCAATAATTACAGTACACTAATAGAACAAGTAATTGAATCATTTAGTAAAATTTATGATTGGTTGAATCTATTTTCGTAATTCCGTTAACGAGATATTATGCCTGCTATTGGTTGGTTAATTAGAACTCGAATTATGTAGTTTCGTAATTAATTGTTTGTAAGTAATTAAAAACCTAGTTAATTAACAGTTTGAAAATCCAATTAACAGCCGTTTTTTTCAATTTCATATCCTGTACTGTAGCTTTTGAAATCGATAGTTAATTTGCAAACATCACCTGAAATTTAGAAACATATTGCCTAAATAGAGAGGTAGATAAAGTTTTATGAAGTCATATTTGTAGTGAATATACAACAAAACGATATACTTATAACGCAAACAAAAAACACTCAAGAATGAACATTTTACTAGAAATCCGTTACAAAATGGCGACCGTTTAAAATATTAAAATATTGTCGTCATCAGCGTTATGGAAACGATTTTAAAATTAAATTTCCTTGAACGAAAATGAAACCTAACTGCCGTCAAGATAAAGTTAACTATTTTAAGGGATTTTGAAAAACCGTATGTTAATTTATGCGGTTCTTAACGCTGATTATAATGGTGACGTTAGATTTCCCAAAATATTTAAGCCAATAAAATTATTAATTTTTAAACAGTTTAAAAAACCGACATTTTTTAAATATCAAATTTTGTCATTTTTTTATTTTCCCAGAATCCAGTTCTGTTACTATGAATAAACTTCCCTTGTTTCAAGAAGGCAGTAAATTAAGGTATTAAAAATATATTTACCCCAAGATCTGTACAAAATAAATCTAAAAAAAAAATAATTTCTTTGAAAAGTTAAAAACAATTAACGGATGAGATTTTTATTGAATTTTCATTGGTAAATAAACTGAGCGGCCATCATGGTAAGACTTAGGTCCATGACCTTGAAAAAGCGCCAATCCTGACCTCAAGATATATATATGTGTGTGTGTTTATATGTGTGTGCAGCAGTATATATATATATGTGTGTGTATGGCTTAGCAATTTCACATTCGCTATTTAATTAGATTTGATTAAAAACTCGGCACAAAAATCGATTTTTTGGTAACGTGCCGTTTATTGATTAACACGACGCATTGAAATTCTTTTGCTATCTTATGATCAAATCGGTTTAGACCGACTGGCACACAATATTTTAACCACATGAAGTACTAATGACGTGACGCTGCCCTTTAATTATCATGAGTAAGATTAATTAATGTCTTAAAACAGAAAGGCCGAGTTGAGGAATGACGTGGGGTGCTTCCCTTATTTAACCATAAGTATGGCTGTCGAAGTTTTCAAAATAAACTTTCTCAATTCAGCAGTCTGAAAGATTCAGAAACAAAAATATCAAATTCGATGAGGGTCTTTCAGAATTGGTTTATTAGATCTTGGTTATATATGGGGAAACTTTACTTTACTGAAGACAGATTATCAAAATTTGAAATAAGATAGTTTCGTTGCATTGACGACGGTTAAGATTTACTTTCGACCAATAAACGTGTTTTAATTTAAAATTTTCTGCCTTTAACTTTAGTTATAAATCTTCATAAATTAAGTAAAATTCGAACAATTTTAATAAATTTGGAATTTTTTTATAACTGTTAAACGTGTATTTTGGAAATATAGCGTATACTTACATTTGATTAGGGTACTCGTGAACTGCAGTTGTGCAGAAATGCATCAAGAAATAATGCAAAAAATACGATTTTAACAGTTTATTAATTAAGAATAAACTTCAAAAATCGTTTTTGCAAAATTAAAAGTGGTTTCGAGAAGCCCAGTATTGTCGACAGGTTCCGAAAATATTTTTGTTGAAAATAATTGAATTTCTAAACATTTACGTTATTGGTTTTACGTTTGTGTTGAAAATTCACAACTTCAACATTTAATTTAACAACAAAATGAGTCGTGTCTCTAAAACATTGTGTCCAAATTCGAATTAACTTTACAATATTTCCAAAACTTTCCTTATTTCTACGAAACTCTCATAAATACTCATTATTACAATCATTACTTTAAAAAAGATAGCTGTTTGTAACAAAACAGGTTTTCCTTTTCGTTGATAATAATTCATTTCCCAGTATTGTTTGAATTTATAACATTGATTAGAATTTAGTACTATTGTTAATTAAGAATAATTACACGTCCATCAAGTCATTTTTAATCAAAATTCATTAAATATCGATCATTTCTACATAATACAGATAAAAGATCATGTCCAGATTATCTATATTTTATAAATGTTCTATAAGAATATTTTGCTTAAATATGGTTGTCACAATAACACTGTTACGTGCTGTTACGTGTATTACGCAATCAAACAAGCAAGATAGAACAGCTTATCGTTTCATTTAACCGCATAAAATATTTCATCCCTTCATCCCTTAACATTGTCAAAAATAGGACAGAGTATTTAACAGACTGTTCTAATGGCAGCCGTAAAATTAATAGGCTTATTGAATTATTAGTTAACACGCAATGCAAAACCAACAGGTAAGGTAACCGCCATCATAGTAAGACCCTGGCCTCTGCGTCCTTAGTCCCTGGTATTGAAGTAATGTCCTTTCAACCGTTACAAAATAATTTCCATTATTTTAAAAAACTGAAAAAACCTTATCAGCATTGCAATATGCATACATTGGCGTTTTAAATTTTGAAATTTAATTGAAAACACAAATAATTTGTGCGGATTTTAAAGCTAATTACGTGTAAGGCGTAAAGTAGGCCAACTCATAAAACAGCATATTTTATGAGTTTATAAAATTTTGATGCTTTTTGGAAAGTTCACTTTCATCAAGACAGCTGCTTGCCGTAATTATTACGCTAATTATTTTTAACGAACGTCTTGTAGTGTAATTTTTGATTATTGCAACACAGCCACCGGACCACATATTTAAATATTTAGGATTTTGGCCTATTTTCCTCCTTCTAGTGGTCTTTTTCACTCACCTCGTAAAGGTTACCGCTATTTCAAAACCTTACTGTTTCACCTCCAGGACATAACACAAAATGTCTAATACCTCTGTCGAGGTCGTCACAAAGTTAACAATGGCAGGAATTAGGAATTTAACCAGGGGCGGATCTAAAAATTTCTCGATGGGGGGCGAAACATAAAAATCATGATTAAAATAATAGTAATAATAATAATAATAAGAAGAAGAAGAAGAATATGAGAAAAAAGGTAAATTATTATGTATTAAATAAAATTAAATATAAAATTTTAAACAATACCAAATAATACTATTTATAATTATAAAAAATATTTTTGTTAGCTCTATAAAATTAACGTTTAGATTATTACAAAAATAGTTTTTTTAATGAGAAAATATTTGTTTTATATAATATTTCATTATAATTCATAAAGAAATTAAATTAATTTTGCAAAAAATAAGATTTATTTAGTAAGGGGCTTTTAAGGGTGGTTATACTAAACAATTTTTTTCGTATAATATTGTATATAGAAATATATTAAATTGAAATAAACCTACTTATTTTGAAAATCAACTATACATTTTCTTATCTATATATCATAATTGCGGGTGAAGCAGCGACGGTTAAGAGCTAGTATACTTAAAATGTGTTTAGTGTTTGTGACGTATGTTTTCAATGTTTTGTTAACTTCGTTTTTATTTCGTACGTATTGTGAATACAAATTTTGTTTTCTTACTGGAGGAAGAAAATAGGTGAGCGTTTATTTTGAATTTGGTAACGTGACTCGAGTTATGGCCAAAATCCGACGAACCGATTTTTATAAATCAGGACGAACATTTCAGCTTTTCGTGCTAACTTTACTTGGCTCGGAAGCAATTCGTCGGTCTGAATACCGACCGCTTCGTTCTTATCCACTCTTACAGTAAGGGGTTGGGTATGCAATATAGATACACGAGTATTAATGTTACTGTACTATCTTCAGACTGATGCTGTTAAGCCAATGGCTCGGAGCAGACTGTACCACGAAATGTGCTTCGAACATAACTCTAGTTCTGTTAACAGTTATTAATATGAGTCCTTTTCCGGAAAAGGTAATCTTAGTGTACATCTTAGGTAATCTTAGTGTAATCTTACTAGTCCACTAGTAAATAATAATACAAAGGAAGTTATAAAATATTGATTTTTTAATTGTCACCTGTTTCTTTTCATGTCAAAATTAAATGTATTTTAAAGATTAATGGCTACATTAGAATTATTATTATTATTTTATTTTATTATTTATGTTTAGTGATCATTTTTAATGATCATGTTTAATGATCACTTTTTTAATTTATAAAAAATATTTATAATGATATATTGGAAATATTAATGTACAATGCAACAAAGCAATAAAGAATATAAATTGTTCACTAAAACTTCCATTTATTTATCTCCTATAAAATATTACACAAAATGAAGGCAATTCTCGAACGAAAGCAGGAAGAATGACACTAGATCGCAATCAGCTGATTGGGTGTTACGTCACATTTCTACAGTCCTCGTATTTTTTAAACTTAAAACGTATTATTCAGATTGATTAAGTAGACTGCTTTGGGAATTAGAAAGGTAAAAATATTACCGCCATTTTAAACGTATACCGATTGTATCTAAGTTAGAAAAATTGATTTTTATTATGCTTATCAAAATGTTGTTAGAGCCGGTAAGTAATCGGCACTAACACATTAATTTAATCCCTAACAACAAAATTGCTGACTTTCGAAGATAATTTGAAATTGATAAATTTAATTAGAACCATATTAAATAAATAAATACAATTTAACGTGTCGTGTTTAAAAAGAAATTATGAACGAATATTGAGCCGAATCACTGACAGGGGATTACATGTAATTGGATTTTAGTCCGACGTCTAAAAAAACACCAAAACGTTAAATAAATACTTGGAGCTTTGCGCCGGCTGCCGTGTATTCCATTATTACACAGTTATAATTACCATTCGGAATAAGAATATTGCATTTGTACGTGCTTAATGTTAACTGGACTGGTGCAAACCGTTCACATATTCATTCATTTCCTAAAAACATTGTTATATTGGTCACAAAATCTAATTATCACGAACAAATCTCGAATAACTATAACTCTAAAGTGAAATTTCTTTTCTTTTACATTTATTTCTGAATCTTTAATGTATTTTATTTTGAATTCGATAAACACCGACATAAGTTATGTATTTTTACATATTACCAAAATTTAAGAAAAATCGAATGAAATGATTTTGAGAAATTATGTCAACTTGTAATCTGTTATTTTTAATTATCTCGAAGCGGATGCTTTGAAGATATGTCGATACATACGGTATGTCGCCTATGGGTACTAAAAATCTACATTTTAATGCGATATAACCGATTTTGAAACTATTTCCTTTAAACATTTTTTAAATATATGATCTTGCTCGTATGTGTATGCCTCCGCTTACCAGATTTCATAAAAAATGATCAGTTAATCTCTAACGACTATTATCTGCGCCCACACACACACACACACACACACACACACACACACACACACACACACACACACACACACACACACACACACACACACACACACACACACACACACACACACACACACACACAGCACTTTTTTGAACGTAAGGTAACTGAAATGAAATTGTTTCATGAAATGTGGTTGCCGCCATTAAGTTTCTTTGGTATCGAGGAAGAATAATCAAAACAACAAAATGACAACACACAGGAATATTTTCCTTTCTGAAAGTGACTATGCGAAGCGAACAAAACCCGTTTGCTACAAATGAAGCACCAAATTTGATAGAGTGGCAAGTCGGACAAAGACGCGACACGTCACTTTCTTGTAACGACATGTCGGGTGCACAAGTTGTGGCCTTATGTCGTTGACATATCCAATCGTGAATTTAATGGACATGGTACAAAGAGACAAACCTCAAAGATGTTTTTCCTTTTCCTGTTTCCTCTTAACAATATATTGTGTTTTTAATACAATATGATTTACATCGTAAATCTTGTACAATTGTAAAAACTGAAAATTTTGATTTTTTCACAAAAGTAATCAATAAAACAATAATAATATAACAGTGTCTTGTTCTAACATAAAATATTAAAAATCATTTAACAAAAACAAAATAAAAATATATTATAAATGACACATCAAAAATAAACTAATAATTTTGAATATCATATGTTTGTATAATATATAAGTATGTATGTATATCCAAAAAGTACTGCTGCGTCTTTGTACTGCGCACATTAAGGTTCTTAGTTCAAGCCGCAGTTACTCCTGTTGCTTTTCCTTTACCGCTAACGCTGATTCCATGTCCTGATTAGTCTAACTCGCATGAAGTATAGACTTTAAGCAAATTCATATAGGGTATATATATATATATATATATATATATATATATATATATAAAACAAAATATAAATATATGTAATATATAAATACAAATACAAATATACATAAAATATATAACAAAATTTTTAAAAAAACTTTCCTTACAGAAGTATTTAATGGTACTAATTCAAAAATTAAAAAAATACGTTCAAAGACAGTTTAAAGTTATGTTATTCAATCTGTTTAAAATACTCGTATCTAGGAATAAAATATGTCAACATTGATTTTACAGTTAGGTAAAATAAACAAGATGTTGCCAACTGAGGCACCGAAAACAAACAAAAATTACCTTCAGTTCTACAAACACGCACATCTACGTTAATTATTATATACAATTTTTATTTAAACGAGTTTTCATGTTTGTTTTATTAATAACATTTGCTCGGCGATACATTTAACACAAAAGTACTGTGTCGCCTTACACTAAAACACTAAACTTGTACAAGTAAGTCGTGCGGTTAAAACTTAAATTTTATTTAGTTGTCTTTGTAAAGTGAACACGGTTTACGTTTGCTTTCTGTTTGAGGTTAGCTCACTATCGTACGAAAATTCTTTTTAGAAACCTAACATGTGTTTTTGTTATATAATATTAAATTATACTATATCTAGTCGTATATATACTTGAAGTATCCCTAATGAATGTAAGGGTAGGATTTCTAAAGGTTATCATCCCCAGTCATTATCAGTTATCACGCAACTCGTTAAATTTCTTTTTTACTCTGATAAAACGTTTCACAACTTTCCCGCGAGAGCACAAAATAGGCCGTTCCAATAGAGTTGTGTTCTAGTAGCAGCTTCCTGAAGCGTATTTCCGGTCGTATCGATTCGACTTGATCGATTTTTGTGATATCGTTTTATTGTATTGAAAGTGATCGGTGATTTAATTTTAGAGTTTTGAACTTAATCGAGTAAAAATGTATTTAAACAAACAACAATAATTTCAACACGTAATTGCCTTCCTGACGTGACATAAGGAAATTTCTAAAAACCAAGATTCTAAAACTAAATAACAACTCGTGCGTAATAATATACGTAGGCGAAAATCAGAAAGCACAAATTTAATTTTGTTTAATTTTAACAAAACAAAAGTTGAATTTCATTTCCGTTCTAATATTATGTTTCTGATTTTAGCTACTGATGCTAATAAATCTTAATCAAATGCAGTTCCTGACACAAATGAATTGTTATTAATGGTCCGGGTTCAATGGTTAATAATAAATAGTTCAGTCAGTCGTTCACAGATAGCGTTGTGACAGTACAGCAGAGTGCATCTCATAACTCAATGCTCCGCTTTGTTGTATACAATCTATGTACTAGCAAATTTTAATTGGAAATTGGTAAAAGCCAAATTAACAGTAATGAGCTGAGTACCGATCCAAACACTGGAACTTCGACGGAGGTTGCTAAAACGAGCAGCTGATGGGTTTAGAGATCTCACCTTACTCTCACTTAGCTCATACTACTCTTAGTCATCTGCTACACACACACACACACACACACACACACACACACACACACACACACACACACACACACACACACACACACACACACACAATTACACACACTCTCTCTCACACTCACTCACTCACTCTCTCTCACTCTCACACACACTCTCTCTCACTCTCTCTCTCTCTCTCTCTCTCTCCCTCTCTCACGCACTCACACACTACACACACATTCTCTCTCTCTCACATACACACACACACACACACACACACACACACACACACACACACACATCTCTAAATATAGAAAGATAGCACAATAGATCTACAAAAGTCACAGTGCAATAGTATCCATTCACATACTAAAACACAATTGTCCGAGCGTCAGGCCTGTTTTCCAGCTCGACCATTCGGCATTTGGTTTGTGTGATTGTTTGTTACCCTATTTTGCTCAAACGCATTGGCCGATTATTTTGAATTCCGTTACTAAAGTCCTTGTATTAAGATAGAACGACAACTATGTTACTTGTTAGCATTTTAATTAAATAATGCCTTAGATAATGAACTAGGTTTATATTGTATAATGGTTGGCAATATAGCGTTTCTTTTAGGCTACAGAATACGTTTACTTACAGACTGATTCAGGGAAGTTGTTTTCAGCTAGGC
Source organism: Callitettix versicolor (assembly GCA_022606455.1). Classification (NCBI taxonomy): domain Eukaryota; kingdom Metazoa; phylum Arthropoda; class Insecta; order Hemiptera; family Cercopidae; genus Callitettix; species Callitettix versicolor. Next base: position 43,354,790 of record CM040184.1, read on the forward strand.
CTATGATATTATTGAGGGTAGTAACTGAATGGCGGTAAAAGGGATGGGTAGTCGTTTCTTTTATCACCAAAGTAATTTTAATCTACATACAATATAGTTCATTTTTCCTGCCCTTGTAAATTTAAATGAAAAAGGTAATTGTATTTGTTTAACTCTGTTTTAAAGCAAGTTTAATTGTGAACAAGTAATTAAGTAAAATCTTTGCTCCTTCAATTGCCGGCCATTTTAATTGTAAGACGTTTCTTTTAACAATCTTTGTATACAAAGTTTAATTGTGATTGTAGTTTTTATTATTAAATTTGTCATTATCAGTTGTCAGGTTCAAAGATGTTTCAACAACAAAAAAGTTATTGTCAGTTATTAGAAAGTTTTGTCTTTGACTAACAATAAGTAAACATTAAAAAATATTGCACAAATTCTGTTAGATTATGTTATTCCTTAAAAACTCCAGCTACTAACAAAGTAAACAAGAACAACGACATAATTTCACAAAATCGTTTGTGTCAGATTTGTTTTTTTTAAATTTTGATCACATGTAAAAAATAGTTTCTCTTTTACGTATTACAAATTTACTTCTCTTAAATGAGTTTCTTACGTGACTGAAATATGAGCAGAATCTTTAAAAAAATGCATTTTTTAAAACCAAATAGTTTTTCTTAAAATTCCTGATCCAAAGTTTTGATTTTTTTTTAAGGCGAAAAGCACATTGAGGCTATTATCGCTTCCCTAAATGTACGTGTGAGTGTGTGTTAGACTCGGGTACCGCGAGGGACGTCTAAATCCTCTCTATTGAGTCTGCACACCCTGCGGGGCCAAAGTTTTTAGTTGAGTCATATTGTAAACAATATGTTTATCTGGAACGACAAAGGAAAAATGAACTTCTCTCCCCTAAATAATGCACAAATTAACAAAAAATATCACCACCTCTGAACAGATATGCAAGAAAAAACATTTTTTTTTTTAAACTGAAACTTAAATAAAATTTCAAACTCGGTTTTTCACTATCTTTTATATTTTCCTTTATTCTTTGTAATGTGGGAAAGTTGAATTAATTACTTGAATTAATTAATTAATTAATTAATATTAATTGACTAGTATATACGTGTCAAGATAATCAATTACACTAATTAGATGTTAGTGCTAAATAATTCATACAACTCATGACACACCCTTACGTGTATATTATGACAACCTGTATGCAGGAGAACACGCAATATTAATGAAGCCTTAATATTTGCACGATCATCAAATGAATTAATTGACCTACATCTTACAGACTCTATTTCCGATGTTCATATTACACTGAACTAAATACAGATATCACAGAGCAATTTTCTTTTATATTGCAAATAAATACTTGATTATTTGTTGGTAAAATGTTAAGGTATTGCTTTTGTTCAGTAATATACTGAGATACGTCTCTGCAATGTAATTTCCTGTCTTTTAACTAACTTTAGTATTTATGCATACCGCTCTAAGTTATATGTGTGTGTGTGTGTGTGTGTGTGTGTGTGTGTGTGTGTGTGTGTGTGTGTGTGTGTGTGTGTGTGTGTGTGTGTGTGTGTGTGTGTGTGTGTGTGTGTGTGTGTGTGTGTGTGTGTTTTACTTTCTACCTCTTACTCAACTTTCTTCAGCCTGTTTACTGAAATTAAAGCAATAAATAAACACTATTAATTATCGTATTTTTATAGAATTACAAAAATCTAATAGTATTGTTGAAATTACATTGCATAAGTACAAAGTAGAAAGTTAATTTAAAGGGTGCGTCAAGGAAAGTTTTAGTAGGCTTATGTAAATGTGGCCTCAAGTTATAAAATTACACAGCATTGTTTTTAGTGGAAGTTTCTAGCATACCTTAAATTAACTTAAAGTGCACTCTTTGACTTCAAAGTATGACATTATATTACAGTAACACAAGATTATTACTACTGAAAGAAACCTCAAGGGATGGTATCACTTGGTAGTCGCATTAGGACTGCTTTAAGTAAAGGACTTAAGGTTAAGGTAATTTCGACTTAAGAAAATAAATTGCAGATATACATCCAAAGTACTGATAATGAATAAAGTATCATGGAAGCCTTAAGATGGCTTTAAGTAAAGATATCTTCGAATGTAAAATTACATTGAAATTGTTCAAAAGTATTGCTTTTTAAGAAAACAATACCGTCTTGGTAAAATCTCAGTGCAAGGAATTCCACTGCAATAATACTACACTTTGGTGCTGTGTTTGAAGCAGGAATTAAGTAAACCTTAAGTCTACACTTTAAACCTTTAAAGTACACTGAATACAAGGTGCGGAGTGGCATTGCAAAGATCTTAAGGGTCATTAAGAGATTATTAAATAATGAAATTTTATAACTTCATAAAGAAATTTATGTTAATGTTTGATTTAATATGTTTTGTAAAAAGAAATTATAGAAAAATAAAATAATTATTTAATAAGATCAAGGTCAGACACAAATTGAAGGAATTAAGTGACATTTATGACGTCTGTACATATCCTGACTTATGTAACATTTATTTCAGAAATTATTTTGACAAATTTAATTACTTTCTATTTTATTGCACTCAAAATACTACAGTCCATTAAAACATTGAAGCTACAAAATTAAAAAAAAACTTGTTTATGTATAAATAGATTTAAGAAAATTCCACGCTAAGTGATACTTCTGCAGAGGGTGTAAATAAAATGGTAAACGTAAGCCGTAAAATTTCGTGTTTCAATATTGACAGTTAGCCTAAAATATCATTAATTGTCAACCATCAACAATTAATAAAGATGAACCATAAACAACTAAATAAGAATGAATTAATATATTTAGAGAATATTCATAGCATTAGAGATAGTATTATACATTGCCTCAGTTGATGTAGTGTTATCGAAACAATAGCTGCTTCTAACATGTATCATGTTTTAGGGCTGGTTGTGATGGATTTTGCGATTGGTAGTTATAGTAAACTATGCTATTTTGTATTAATTCCTAACGATCAGCTGATTTCGTTAAACAGTTAACAGGTTATAACACGTTTTAGATTATGTTGTTAAAAACTAGCTATGGCAGTTATAGTAAAAGATCAGTTGTTTTATGTTGATTCGTAAAGATCAGCTGATTTCATTGAACAGCTGATAGACTATAATAAGTTTTAGCTTACGTTATTAAAAACTAACTATGGTAGTTATAGTAAAAGATCAGTTGGTTTATTTTAATCGATAAGGATCAGCTGAAAGGCTGTAAGGTTTAGGTTACGTTGTTTTTTTTAATGTTGTTAAAAACTAGCAATGACAATTTGTCGTGCTTTCGAACAATTTATCGTAATTAAAATAAAAAGGAAGAGAAAGCATGATTGAGAATACATGATTTTTATTTTTCGTTCAATAAGAGAATTTTTTGTATTACATGAATATACCTTTACCGCCCTAACAGTCATTTGTAATTTCATTGCCTATTTAAACTCATATTTTATATGTAGAAAGTAGACGTATGTGTTTAGCGATTAGGGATCATTTTAAATAAAATATACAATTTCTAAAGCAGGTTCTAATAAAAATGTGCGAGACATACCGCACATTTTTAATAGCTATTTTGAAACGGGTTAACACATTTGCGAAGTTTGATATTACCGTATGGAAATGTTTGTTCATGTAAGGCAGCTGAATGCAGCCATCATAAGTACATCACGCGTATCTGAATAACATGGGGCGAGGTTTTCACAAAATAACTGCGCATGCTCACCTTGACACTGATAATAATGCAGAAGAATGTAATTACATCGAATTTAGAAACGTTGTCTCAGACAGGTCACGACCTCGGGTGTCAAGTCCTTGTGCCACCGGCAAAGATATTATATCTTTTGTGTCCATACAGAAAGGGTCATTAGAGAATATTCTCTCTCAAGTAAAGCGAATTAAGTAGAATTTACGACGTATACTGGGAGTAAAAGCATTGTTCTGGTCGTTTTAGTACACAATACAATTTTTTTAATTTAAAATTTGAACAAATTACAGTGTATAGGTAGGTAGAAATTTTTAGAAATTATTTGTAGTTAAAAATTTACTAGATAAATAAATATTCCAAATACTTGCTTAATATTTTATCGTATTGACTTTTATTACAAGACTGCCAAAAAAGGAGTGTTATGTTTTTCGTAGCTGATCGGACCAACACACACACACACACACACACACACACACACACACACACACACACACACACACACACACACACACACACACACACACACACACACACACACACACACACACACACACACACACACACACACACACACACACACACACACGGACCTGCAAAATAGGCCTAGATATTTCTACCGAAACGTAACAGCAAGTGTTTGTCACCACCGTCAACATGCTTTCTTTACACTTCTTACAGCGAGACATGCGCAGTTTCAGTTACTCAAGCAAGACCAACTTTAATGCATCTAAGACACTATTGACCTATATAGTTCTTTGTTACTTACTAAGCGGTGACGGCAACTTTTGGAAACTACTGTACTTGACTTAAGTTCTATTCTTTGAGGAGAATAAACTTTGAAATATGGATATACTTAAACAATAACTGCTTCCTGTTCCGTTTCTGAACAAAATTAATTAGTTTTCCTTTATTTGCTTGGACTATTTCATTACTGTTCACAAACATTAACGGTTATAAAAGTTTTTATTGCTTATTGTTTACATCCCCCGGTGGATGCAGTATAGCTGCACCTATTGAGAGGATTTAGACGTCCCTCGCAGTACCCAAGTCTAACAAACATTTACACTTACAACATTACACTTACGAATTTAACATTTTACACTCATACTTACATTTATGAAGGCGATAATAGCCTCAATGTGCTTTTCGCCTTAAAATAACAAAAAAAAATTATTGTTTACACTATACGTTCATAAAGAATTTCAAATGAAGTGGCCTTCATAGTAAGGTCCGGACCCAGGGACGAAAAGATGCTGGCGTAACAATCAAATTATTACAGTCCGTTAGAAATATTTAAACTTGGCACAAAATTTGATTTTGGTAAGCCGGACCCAGTAAAATGAGTTTAACAGTTTTAATAATGCGTTCATTTCAGATCTTATGTAATAACTTTTTTCTGATTCATTTTAAAAAAATATGCTATCACCGTAACAATTAGCGTTAAAACTGCGTAAATTAACATTTTTCATTAGAAATTGATTTTGTACGGCGGTCAAGGTTCATTTTCGTTCTCTCCAATGTAATTTAAAATTTTAAAACGCTAATATATGGAGATTTCAATGCTGATTATGATGGTGAAATCAGAGTTTCAAAAAATAGAAAAATAAAAAAAAATATTTGTAAAAATTTGTTTGTATTTTGTCAGAGAGACATTTGCGTTTACTGAAATACCATAGGACTTTCCTCATACATGACATGACCATAATGGGTGAAGATTTTGTTACCCATTAGCAAATATATTTAGTTCTTGATTCAAAGTGGGTACAAATAGTAATCAGCTAAGGCAAGTCCGTTGTCCACCAACCATTCCAAAACAGTGGCCACTCAAAACTCCGAAGTCTAAACTGTTTATCTGACTAAACGTAAGAAGTCTATTTACTTATAAAGCTTCCATTATCCATCATCAGTTTATCCCTTCCAGAAGCCTGCAGGTTCCGTCAGGAGTGAGGAAATGTCCTCAGCGTTCTACTTCCGCCCGCTGGTTGAGTCAAAGTGTTTACCGGAAAGAAGAGTTCATTCTGGTTTCAGAATCTGCGCGTATTGAGCTGAGTTTGTGATTATATGGATTGTTTATATTATTGATGTATTATTTTTAAATTTTATGAAAAGCATCCATACTTGACACAAAAGCGGCTGAAAGATTATTCCAATAGGAACAGCCACTAAATCGTTAGCAATCAGTTGAGGAAACGTTTTGATGGTCAACATGTTGAGCTCACGAATTACGAGTACGGGTTTGGCAATCCCGAGATGTCCTAGCTGGATCTAGCATTTTGGGGGCTCGTATCCGATTTTAGGTTAGATCCCTTCATCCCAAGCAGTGGCTACGCGGGCTCTGAATACCATGCGACCTCCAGATTTAATACGACTTTATTCATGCATGCGGGACTCTGTACTGGTGGATATTTATTTCCCTATTTCTTGTGGCATTTGGATGGCGGGAAAAAACATTTCAAATCCCAGAAAACCCAGTCGAACTGGCTAAAATGGTCCGGGAGGATGAAAATAACACAGGGGTGAAGGACTTTGGGCTGAACCTAAAAGTAGTGTAAGGCAAACTGTAGGGTCACTTAGCGGACCCACCCAAGATGAGGCTAGAAGCAAAAGATAAGGTGTTTAAGAACCATGCTTCGGATGATGTCCTGTGCCTTCGTTTGTTCCGCATTCCAGAAGATGGCTAGGGATTTAAACTGTTTTCTGTTCAAATCTGAACAGTCAAATATTACGTGTTGATCTGTTTCCTCAGCTGTATCACATTTCGAACTCAAAATATTTGTCATGAGAAAACCCATTTTGTGTGAATGATTGCGGATTGTTCAATGACCATCGAGAAATCCCATTAGTCTCCTTAGATCCGTTCTGTTCAATCTGAGGGCCTATAAGAGATATAGCAGAACCACTAAACATCTTCTTTGACTGTTTAAAAACTTCCATTCTTGCCCAAGATTTTTTACGTACCTTAGAAACCCTATCGTACAAGATACTCCGCATGCAGGTTCTGGGTTGATGAAGGAGCTTTGACTGCTATTCTAGCACGCCGATCTTCACTCCCCATTAAGCCCTGATGTCCTGGGAACTACAGCAACTTTACTTTATTAGTTCTCGCAGGTTTATGACAGCAAGTCTTCTAAAGCACACGGTTAACCCAATTACTTCCACCTGAATAACATTTGCCAGCAATTTAAGCCTTACAATAATTCTCTTTTTGGGTCTGACTCAACGTACACCAGACCCAGTACCATTAGATGTTTTCTATTCATCTGTGTATCATGTCAGTGCATTCTTCATGCGGCTAGGTTTACTATGGATCATTTGTTAAACCATTGCCACCGTTATTGATATGATACTGTATTTCAAGATTAGTGACCTTGTTCATCGTATCTGGTAACACTTCAAGGATGCTTAACTCTGAAATGAAGTCCCCAATGCCGGTATATTTACTGCCCCGATGATATCGCCAGCTCCCCGCACACTTTATAGTATAGTCTTTAAACAGAAATTATAATATATATTACAAAGCCTAACATTAAAATTGTCTATTATTTAACAATCCCTAATTTTCAGTAAATTCTTAAAAAATCCCTTACTCCGTCGTTTAAATGAAATCCCTACGGTAGGGATGTCTCCCTACATCTGGTCATTTCGTCTGATGCTGAAAACTAGCATTAATTGTACACATCATCACCTACTTTCACAATTTTACTCTCTCCCTATACCTCATTGTACACACCCTCGCCTACTTTCACAATTTGTTTCTCTTCCTATACCTCATTGTACACACCCTCGCCTACATTCAGAATGTGACTCTCTCCCTATATCTCATTGTACACACTCTCGCCTACTTTCAAAATTTGACTCTCTCCCTATACCTCATTGTACACACCCTCGCCTACTTTCACAATTTGTTTCTCTTCCTATACCTCATTGTACACACCCTCGCCTACATTCAGAATGTGACTCTCTCCCTATATCTCATTGTACACACTCTCGCCTACTTTCAAAATTTGACTCTCTCCCTATACCTCATTGTACACACCCTCGCCTACTTTCACAATTTGTTTCTCTTCCTATACCTCATTGTACACACCCTCATTCAGAATGTGACTCTCTCCCTATATCTCATTGTACACACTCTCGCCTACTTTCAAAATTTGACTCTCTCCCTATACCTCATTGTACACACCCTCGCCTACTTTCACAATTTGTTTCTCTTCCTATACCTCATTGTACACACCCTCGCCTACATTCAGAATGTGACTCTCTCCCTATATCTCATTGTACACACTCTCGCCTACTTTCAAAATTTGACTCTCTCCCTATACCTCATTGTACACATCCTCGCCTACTTTCACAATTTGTCTCTCTCCCTATACCTCATTGTACACATCCTCGCCTACTTTCACCAATGTTTGTGAAATTTCAAAATGGCGGCCGTTCATATTATGGAAACATTCGTTAAGTACCTTACACTTTTTAAACCTGATTTCACTATTATAAGTGTCGTTACAAATCTGCTAAATTAGCATTAGAAAATTTAAAGTTAAAAACAAACTAAATGTATGCAGTTTTTAAAGGTGATTAAAATAATCAACATTAAAAGATGAATTTATTGGCTGATGTTACGTGTTTGCAATTCGTTCGAATGACGTTACCGTGCTAGTTATCATAGCCATAGAAATATATGATTTGTTTGCACTCCAAAGTTCTTGCTCTGTATAACGCCGTAGTTCTATGCTGTCCTCTAAAGTTACTAGTCTAGTTGTTATCAATTTTTTTAGTCACGATGTCGTTAATTTTACCACTCGTTATGTTTGCAACAAACCTTGAGATACAGTATTTATCTCGAATTAATTTTAGGTTAGTTATTTGTACAATGATAAAACTAATTTGATAGCAGAAACACCAAAATTAGTAGTTGTAAACATCACAGGCATCATTTTTACAGTGTACGACTTATTTCTTTTAAGTGTTTCATAAAGTATGTCCAGATAACGTTTTGAACTAAATTCTGGAAAACTTTAAAGACTCAAGACATAGTTTAGAGAACTGTTGATATGCTATTGATTATTCAAAAATATAATTATCTGATTACTTTGAAAATACGAAACTATGTCTATTATATGTAGTAATCTAAAGAATTTCGTTTTGTTAGCCTAAGCTATCTGTGCTCATTTTCCATTACCACTCACATCTAGAATATGCCTTGAAGATCGTTTGAAATAATACATATATATATTAACAGTTATGCGTGTCGCGTTCGTAATAATGGTTCCATATAATGGAGGAACGCGGCACTGTTCTCCCCCGCAGTTACAGTTAAAAGATTTGTTAAATTAACTGTTGAATTCCGCGAATACCGGTCACTTGCTTACGCATGCGCACTTGGTGGCGGCGTACATATAGCAACAAACAAGTTATGTTAGTGTCTATTAAAGAAAGTTTGTGCATTGTTTCGCAACGAACGTTACTTGTGTATTAAACCAAGTAAAGTTACGAACAGGAGCTAAAGGCGAAATAAATCGAGACATGTATGTAAGTGACATCGAAGAGAGTGAAATGCTTTAATATTATTTGCGGAAAATATGAAAAAAGGACCGAAAATATTTTTTACACTCACGTACGTCGCGCGGGCTTTTAAAAACCTTTCAGGAGACTCGTGCAAAATGTCATAACCGGAAACATCATCCTTTAACTGGAAAGGAGTTGGCAGTTTATTTATTTATAACTTGAAGGATTTTTACTTTATCCTTGTAAAAGTGTATTGCAATCGTTTAAAACAAAAAGTGCGAAATTTAAAAACAAACATTTTCTCGTTCAGTAAGTTGCACAAAGAAACACTGGTTGCAAGCATTTTGTAGGTGTGACTAATTTTAAAAGAGAGATTAATTCATGCTTTGCCAGTGAATAGGTAAGCAAAGCAAACATGACGGCTGTCAGGGTTTATTTTATGTATCATGTTTTAGGGCTGGTTGTGATGTTGGATTTTGAGTGTCGCGTGATGAGAGTGCACACATTTATATTGATAAATATAAATATGTAATAATTTACATTCAATTATTGATTTAGAAAAATAACAAATGTTATTTATTTTTTAAAATATTTCTATTTTTTTATAAAATACAATATTTATAATTATAATTTATTTAAGAAAAATAATTTCTGTTATTGAACCAAAAATAAGAATCATGTGTAGTGTTTTCGAAAAAATTATCGTAACTAAAATAAAAACGAGAAGAAAACATGATACTTGATTTTTATTTTTGGTTCAGTAACAGAAAATTTTAAAGATATTTTTACCTAATTTCCAACAGAAAATTGAGCTATTTGGGTGGCCATTACCCCATAAATTAGGAATTAGGAGGAAAACCTTTTAATTTAGAAAAAGACAAATCATCAGAAAAACACTAAGTTAGTAAAACGATAAATCACCAGGAAAACCCTTCAAGTTACACATAAAGATAATTAATCAGAAAAACCATTCAAGTTAGATATAAATATATATTGTCCTTAAAATGTTTTTGTATTAGACAATGATAAATGATCAGAAAACCCCTTTACGTTAGGTATAAAGATAAATAATCAGAAAAAGCAATTAAGTTGGACATAAATATAAATTATTGTTGAAACGTTTTTGTATTAGAAAAAGATAAATCATCAGAAAACCATTCAAGTTAGACATAAAGATAATTAATCAGAAAAACTTCTTAAGTTAGAAATAAATATAAATTATCGTTAAAACATTTTTGTATTAGGCAATGATAAACCATCATTAAAATCCTTTCTTTAAGTTAGACATAAAGATAATTAATCAGAAAAACCATTTAAATTAGACATAAAGATAAATCATCATTAAAACCGTTTAAATTAGACATAATTTTAATTAATCAGAAAATCCCTATAAGTTATATATGAAGATAATTAATCAGAAAAACCATTTAAATTAGACATAATGATAAATCATCAGAAAATCTCTTTAGGTTAGACATAAATCATCATAAAAACCCTTAAAGGTAGACATAAAGCACTAGAAAAGCCCTTTATAACTAAGTCATAGTGTGGGAATGTCCTGCGACTGTTGGGCAAGAATCCTACACCTTCAGAACACAAACTACTGCATTGTAAAACCCGTTGTGGATGTATTGTTAGTTATGCTTTTTACAGGAAACACAAATATAAATATTCCAACTTTCCAAAGTAAAGCACTACGTAACATTGTGAATGCCCGTGGGTGTGTAAGCAATGAAGATCTGCACAAAGATGAAGACCATCGAAGAAGAAATAAGCAGTACTGTTGTGCAACATATGCAAAGACTCTCCATTTTATTGTCAAGAAAGCTTTCGGTTAAAATATCTGATGATAGTGAAGTAATGCACTACAGCTTCATATTATGGGACAAACTATTGCCTTTTTCTACCAAACAATCTTGAATCATTAGAACATTAATTTTTAATATGTTTTTGGTAGAAAACATACCATTAAAAAAATTTGTCCATGTCCAAAATGGTCTAAAGATACAAAAATCAAAAATCTATAAACAAAATTTCATTAATATCGGTCAATGCGTTTAGTCTAGCGATATTACAGTTCCAAAAAGGATAACGTTCAACAAAAATGTTTGTATTTATTTTTACAACCGCAAAACTTTTGTATACTTTGTGTATATCAAGTAGCTTATAGAAAGTAGTGTAAAATGCAAGTTAGCATGCTACAAAATGCAAGTTAGCATGCTACAAAATGCAAGTTAGCATACTACAAAATGCAAGTTAGCATGCTACAAAATGCAGGTTAGCATGCTATAAAATTCAAGTTAGTATGCTACAAAATGCAAGTTAGCATGCTACAAAATGCAAGTTAGCATGCTACAAAATGCAAGTTAGTATGCTACAAAATTCAAGTTAGCATGCTACAAAATGCAAGTTAGCATGCTACAAAATGCAAGTTAGCATGCTATAAAATTCAAGTTAGTATGCTACAAAATGCAAGTTAGCATGCTACAAAATGCAAGTTAGCATGCTACAAAATGCAAGTTAGTATGCTACAAAATGCAAGTTAGCATGCTATAAAATTCAAGTTAGCATGCTACAAAATGCAAGTTAGCATGCTACAAAATGCAAGTTAGTATGCTACAAAATGCAAGTTAGTATGCTACAAAATGCAAGTTAGCATGCTACAAAATGCAAGTTAGCATGCTACAAAATGCAAGTTAGCATACTACAAAAGATTTTACGCTGAAATGACGGCTAATTTTATCCTAAGTTTAATGCAAAAACGTTACACAGGGCGCTATTACTTGCTTCTCTCGTAGTGTCCATGTTTATCCTGTGCACTCTAACTGTTTTTATTTTATTTTTACTGAAACTGGTTACAAAACTAACAATCAGTTTACACTTGACCAGTAAAATAAATGCAGTCCAGTTTAACCCCTCGGCGCTCCCAGCTGTGCTGACTGCACTGCGAGTACAAAAGGTTTAATCCTGTACAAGTCTTCGTTATGGAGCAGTCCAGACGCCTCCACATTAACTTAATATTTCAGCAGTTTTTCGTGGCTTTGAGCATATTTTTTTTATTTCTTGAGAGATAGTAGTCACTTTTAAATCCCGATGCAGATCATTGTTACGAACATACCATGACGCATTAACCATGGTTCGCAGAACTTTGTTTTGAAATTTCTGAATAATTTGTATGTTTAACTTTCTTATAAGATCGCCATAGCTGGTTGCCGTGGGTCCAAATGTGTGTCACAACGTGTTTGTACAGAGAATTATCATTGTTCAGTGATAATTCTAATCTTCTGCCTAACAGCCAGTACATATTTCTTAATTTCATGTTTAGTTCTTGAATATTCTTTTTCATATGCTCTCTTCTATCGAAGTTCAACATTAAGTGTCATACCCAGGTACTTTGCAGTGTTAGATTGGAGGATATGTGTTACATTTATGACGGTATGAAGATGGTGTTGAATCATTTTATTCGTGAAATTAACGTGTTTCGATTTGGTTTCACTAAGCTTAATTCGCCATTTTATAAAGATATTTATAATTTATAGTTATTATTTATTATAATTTATTATGATTATACCTAATTTATTATATTTGTTTATAAATTTATTATTTATAATATTTATTATTATTATTATAATTTATTGTTATTATTTATAATTTATAATTTCGCAACTGATATTCTGTAAAGAATCAAAATACAGATTTTTATCTTCCGTAAATAAACAGTGTGCTACAATAATCAAATTTTGTTAACAATTAATCATATAAGATTTGTTTTTGGTTTAACTGTTTTAATACGCTGGTTAGACCAATGAAAATAAAGGAACGACTTAACGCATAAAAATCCAACAGTAGTAATTTTCAAAATCATCCTAATAAATTATTAATAATTATTGTCTAATATCATTAATTAATAAATTATTATTAAATTATATTAATTATTTAATTATAAATCATTATATACAAAATTTGGTTGAATTCTGTCGAATTCAGTCCTTGAGTACCCAAAAGAACTCCTTGAGTCTACGTTTGTCACGAAGAGGGAAGTTCGAACCTTCATATTTTCTCATAAATTAACACATATTCAAATCATTGTAGACAATCTAAAATTTAAAGATTTTTTCCATTAAGTCCATACTTGAAGCCAGTTGGACTAATGAGGACAAAGAATCAGCGTTAAAGGGGGAAGTTACAGCAGAACTGCGTCTCGAACCCACGACCTTGAGTTGAGCGGCGTAGAGATGCAGCAGACTGACCGGTGCCTACCTGCAACGCTGAACTCTGAAATATAAGCTATTTTAATGGGCCATAAGGAAATCGAAAAAACCTAAGTGGTCATTGGGTTTAGTTTTTCCATTTCTTCTTAGAAAAGTTCCTTTGAAAATGAGTTATTTGAGCAGCTATCATGGTAAGATCCAAACCCGAAAAATTAAAATTCTTGATCATTCTTGATCATCGAATCGCTGTGTGTGTGTGTGTGTGTGTGTGTGTTATCACGCTCACGTTCGCAATTTTAGTCCGATTTAATTTTAAACTTGGCACAAAAATCGATAGTAATAGCTTGGACAAGTTCGTTAACCATCAAAATTAGTGTAAGTTTCAAAATAGCAGTAATTTCAAAATTCATTACATTTTCGTCTTAAATGTTTTTGAAAATCTTTTTAAAAACTGCACAAAATACATGGATTTTTAAAATTAAGAAATTTGTTGACCACAGTCAGGGTTCATTTTTGTAATTTCAATGCAATTTGGAAGTTTAAAATGCTAATATACGCCGATTTTAATGCTGAGTTCAAAATTGCGATAAAAAACTACTTTTGGAAATACGCTTCCATTAAGTCAGTGGGACAGCTGCGTACTAAGGTTTGTGTCAAAAAAACAAAACAAATGATTCGTTACACTTGTTCTTGGAAAGTCTAAAAACAAAGCCGGTTTTAATGATATGGAAGGAAAACAATACATTAAAGGGTATAAGCAATGGTAATGGAAAAAAGTAAGGAAAACAAACAAATAAATAAGAAGCAGATTGGAAATAATGCTGGCAAAGCGATAGAAAGCAGTGTACTGGCTGGATGTGATGTGATTATTCCGGCTGAAGATGCGTGTGTACGCGCGCACGCGCGTGTTTGTGTTATGCTTCAGTGGTCAAACAAAAAGTGTAGAAAATTACACTAACTTCGTGGTATACCGACAAAATACAGGTTTATCAAATTTTCATCGTTTTTTTGAATAATCACAAGTGATACAATACAATGAAGAAGAAACTCGTGTGAAACTAAAAACAAAAGAAATTTACTGGCTCAGAATGTACTAGAAATAATCGCGGCACGATTGGTGGATGAGAAGGTATTGTGTGCATATCAGGGAGAGATGAAATTCGAAATGAGGTAGTCAGGGAAGGGGTGTCATGTCTTCTAAATAGAAGCGAAATCTGTGACTCGCACACAGATGCTAATTAGCGGAAAAGCTAATTAAGAGACGTAAAAGTGTAAATTCCAAACTTTTGTAATTAAGGAAGTGAAATTGGAATTACTAATAATGGTTACCATGGTAACACATTTAATAAATGATAAATGACACCAGAAACAGCTTGAATCCGCCTCCTTCAATTACGGGTGTCCTCTGCGCAGTGTGTCCTGGAATCACCAGTAAGTGATCCGCTCATCAGGAGATAGTAACCATCAGGAAGATAAGAAAACTCAAGGATGGATTGGAACCAATAAGTAAAATTAAATAATTAAGGAATTTCCACTGGAAAAATGAACTATTGGAGCGGCCATCACGGTAAGACTAGACTCGGTAACTTGAAATGAGCACTTATCTTGACCTCTATATCAAGCTTTAACTGTTCGTAAAAATTTATATATATTTATTTATTTACATATTATATTATATTATTATATATTATATTATAATATAACATATTATATATTGTATTTATATATATATATATATATATATATGTGTGTGTGTGTGTGTGTGTGTGTGTGTGTTTCAGCACGCTCACGTTCGCAATTTTGTTTCGATTTGATTCAAACGGCATAGAAATCGATTAAAGCTTGGACAAGTTTCTTTGACCAGCGAAATTCTTTCAACAATTTCAAAATGGCGGCCATTTCAAATCTCTAAAAGTTCTAACATTTTTCAATTTTTTAAAATCCGTTTCTGCCTCCATAATCGACGTGAAGATCTGCATAAAGTAGTGTTATGATTTTTTTTTAAAATCCGTTATAATTAAGAAACGTTCTGATATCGGTCAGGGTTCATTTTCTTATTTTCAATGTAATTTTAAACCTTAAGGAGCTGATATATGCGGATTTTAGTGTTGATTATGATGGTGAAATCAGAAATACAAGTTTAACGTAGTACAAGTTTAACGTAATATTTGTGGCTTTATGTACGTATTTTGAATAGTGTGTCTGCCTACATAGCAAGAACATCAGAGCACGGACAGTTGAAATATTTCTTTTTCGCCTGTAAATTATCGTGTTCAATTTCAATTAAAGCTTGTTTAAAACATTTTGATTGCTTAGGTAAGATGACCCTGTTTAGAGCCGAGGGAACTGAGGGTCATTAAGGTGACAGCGTGTTTTGCTGCGCTTGCAAGACCTGGTCTCAGTCAGTATTTTAGGTTAACTACGGCTCTGCGCTTCTAATTAACTGTGATAAATGATTCCCATTAACTCGACAAACAAGATTTCTTGTTATATAAAGCTAACCTGAAGTAAATATTTCCAAATTAACCAAGTTTTAAGGGAAATAAATATCGACTGAAGACAATTCGAGACTCGGCGAGTTCGTTGGAAAGGAATAGTGCGACTGCCAACGTGAAGACAGGTGGCTCCTCTAGTGTGGCGAGTAGAGAGAAGAGAAGAAGAAAGAACAAAAATATGTACTTATTGCAGTGTTGTTGTCTTCTTTTGACGTCATTGTGAAGTTATTACATTTCGAACTGGCAACATGAAGACAGGTGGCTCCTCTAGTGTGGTGAGTAGAGAGAAGAGAGAAGATAGAACGAAAATATGCACGTATTGTAGTGTTGCTGTCTCCTTCTGACGTCATTGTGAAGTTATTATATTTCAAAAGATTCAAACTTGGATAATTTTGGAATTCACTTCCATGACGTATTTTTTTTTTTTTTTTTTTTTTAAGGCGAAAAGCACATTAAGGCTATCATTTTGAAAAGAAACAACAGAGCGATAAAACGTAACATTACTTACAAACTACGTAAGCGAGACAGCTGAGTGAGTGATTATTTAATTTATCTTAGAACAATGAGGAACAGATTTCGATTATTATGACAATTCCTGCTTTAACCATTTTCAGAAATTGTGTTTGCAGGGTTCGCAAAGAACAATTTGAGAAACTTTTGGTGTGTAATTTTTATTGACCAAAACATTGCCATCCTGTATTCGTCAAGTATTAATATTTGTGATGTGTGTCTCTGTATATTGTGGCAATTGTATTTATCAAGAAGAATATTCATGTTGACAGTGACACATTTTGTTTTGTGTATTTTATGAAATTAAATTTCAGCTTGTTTTCTACACACATCAGCTTTGTTTGTTTTAAAAATAAAAGTTTTGTATTCCAAAGGAATGAGATTAGTTAACCGGCTCCTGCGGGTTCACCAGGATTTACTTTCACCGCGTTACTCCCTCCTCCCTCCTTCCTCCTCTAGAACTCCTCATTTCCCTTCAAAGCAGACATGTTTATTTGCATATTTATTTGCAATCCTGCCCAGTGTAATGGATGTAACGTGAAGAGCACGTGCCCTGATGTTTGATGTACTTGTACGGCAAACACAAATGTTTTAATCACTTTGAAATCATTTCCGGAAACTTTGACTTGGAACGATTACAGCTAACATTTACGTCAAATATTATAGTAACAAGGGAATACAAGGGGTAAATACAAGGAGTAACAAGGGGATGAATGGTAAGCACCCTGAGCGTTGTTTACAAACATATGTTTTAGGGACGGAAAATTTAGAAAGAAACAATAAATGATTTTTGAGAAATAATAGAATTATTTTTTTTTTTTTTTTTAGAGTGATGTCAAGAGATAATGATTTTCCAAGCTCTGATACAACCATACTACTCTGAATATATTAATTACTAATAATATTTTCTTAAGAGCTGAAAAGATCGGGTGAGTTCGGATATGCTCGGGTGAGTTCGCTTATGCTCAGACGTTGTAGTTGGTCGGTCAATATACACAGTAGGGAGGCCGGTTATTATTGCAAATATAACTGGTTTTCGGTTACACATGGTGGTTATAACAGGTTTTCCGTTATTTTTTTAGCAAAAAGTGTGTAAACTAATTTATTTACATTTTATAGGAAATGAAATAAGATATATTGATTTTCATAGGATTTAATACCAAAAATGCAAATTAAAAAAGTCAAATTAGTAATGTTTTGTTCAGCTCAAAGCTAGACAAATACTAATCCTCATATATGTCCATCCACCGTCCTCTTTTATATCCGTACTGTGCAATCTTATGTCATAGCACATCTCATATCCGATTACATCAAATATTAACGACTGTTTCCGGCAAGCCACCGGTACGTCCAGGAAAGGTTGTATGGTACACAGACGGATCATTGCATGACCGACAGTCTGGATATCGAGGACACTACGAAACCACTGGACCTGCATTTAATGCTAGAGTATGAAGGTTTTACACGGTATTTCAAAGCTGAGATCTGTGTAATCTCGGCATGCGTTCATCGAGAGGAAGGACGTACAGGTAAGGACATGCAAATACTTACAGACAGCCAGGCAAGGCTCTCAGACCTGTGTAATCTCGGCATGTGTTCATCGAGAGGAAGGACGTACAGGTAAGGACATGCAAATACTTACAGACAGCCAGGCAAGACTCTCAGACCTGTATAATCTCGGCATGTGTTCATCGAGAGGAAGGACGTACAGGTAAGGACATACAAATACTTACAGACAGCCAGGCAAGGCTCTCAGACCTGTGTAATCTCGGCATGTGTTCATCGAGAGGAAGGACGTACAGGTAAGGACATGCAAATACTTACAGACAGCCAGGCAAGGCTCTCAGACCTGTGTAATCTCGGCATGTGTTCATCGAGAGGAAGGACGTACAGGTAAGGACATGCAAATACTTACAGACAGCCAGGCAAGGCTCTCACACCTGTGTAATCTCGGCATATGTTCATCGAGAGGAAGGACGTACAGGTAAGGACATGCAAATACTTACAGACAGCCAGGCAAGGCTCTCAGACCTGTGTAATCTCGGCATGTGTTCATCGAGAGGAAGGACGTACAGGTAAGGACATGCAAATACTTACAGACAGCCAGGCAAAGCTTTCAGACCTGTGTAATCTTGGCATGGGTTCATCGAGAGGAAGGACGTACAGGTAAGGACATGCAAATACTTACAGACAGCCAGGCAAGACTCTCAGACCTGTATAATCTCGGCATGTGTTCATCGAGAGGAAGGACTTACAGTTAAGGACATCCTAATACTTACAGACAGCCAGGCCAGGCACTCAGATATGTGCAATCTCGGCATGTGTTCATCGAGAGGAAGGACGTACAGGTAAGGATATGCTAATACTTACAGACAGCCAGGCGAGGCTCTCAGATCTATGCAATCTCGGCATGTGTTCATCCAAAGGAAGAACTTACAAGTAAGAACATGCAAGTTCTTACAGAGTTCTTACAGAGAGGCTTACAGACAGTCAGGCCAGCCTCACAGATCTGTGCAACCTCAGCATATATAGAACTTACAGGTAAGGACATCCTAATACTTACAGACAGCCAGGTCAGGCTCTCAGATCTGTGCAATCTCGGCATGTGTTCATCGAGAAAACGACTTACTGGTATGGACGTGCTAATACTTACAGACAGCCAGGCCAGGCTCTCAGATCTGTGCAATCTCGGCATGTGTTCATCGAGAGGAATGACTTACAGATAAGGACATGCTAATACTTACAGACAGCCATGCCAGGCTCTTAGATCTGTGCAATCTCGGCATGTGTTCATCGAGAGGAATGACTTACAGGTAAGGACATTCTAATACTTACAGACAGCCATGCCAGGCTCTCAGATCTGTGCAATCTCGACATGTGTTCATCGAGAGGAAGGACTTACAGGTAAAAACATCCTAATACTTACAGACAGCCAGGCCAGGCTCTCAGATCTGTGCAATCTCGACATGTGTTCATCGAGAGGAATTACTTACAGGTAAAAACATCCTAATACTTACAGACAGCCAGGCCAGGCTCTCAGATCTGTTCAATCTCGGCATGTGTTCATCGAGAGGAATGACTTACAGGTAAGGACATCCTAATACTTACAGACAGCCAGGTCAAACTCTTCGATCTGTGCAATCTCGGCATGTGTTCATCGAGAGGAAGGACTTACAGGTAAGGACATGCAAATACTTACAGACAGCCAGGCCAGGCTCTCAGATCTGTGCAATCTCGACATGTGTTCATCGAGAGGAATGACTTACAGGTAAGGATATGCTAATACTTACAGACAGCCATGCCAGGCTCTCAGATCTGTGCAATCTCGGCATGTGTTCATCGAGAGGAATGACTTACAGGTAAGGACATTCTAATACTTACAGACAGCCATGCCAGGCTCTCAGATCTGTGCAATCTCGGCATGTGTTCATCGAGAGGAATGACTTACAGGTAAGGACATTCCTAATACTTACAGACAGCCAGGCCAGGCTCTCAGATCTGTGCAATCTCGGCATGTGTTCATCGAGAGGAAGGACTTACAGGTAAGGACATTCTAATACTTACAAACAGCCAGGCCAGGCTCTCAGATCTGTGCAATCTCGACATGTGTTCATCGAGAGGAAGGACTTACAGGTAAAAACATCCTAATACTTACAGACAGCCAGGCCAGGCTCTCAGATCTGTGCAATCTCGGCATGTGTTCATCGAGAGGAATGACTTACAGGTAAGGACATCCTAATACTTACAGACAGCCATGCCAGGCTCTCAGATCTGTTCAATCTCGGCATGTGTTCATCGAGAGGAATGACTTACAGGTAAGGACATCCTAATACTTACAGACAGCCATGCCAGGCTCTCAGATCTGTTCAATCTCGGCATGTGTTCATCGAGAGGAATGACTTACAGGTAAGGACATCCTAATACTTACAGACAGCCAGGTCAAACTCTTCGATCTGTGCAATCTCGGCATGTGTAGGACTTACATTTAAGGACATCCTAATACTTACAGACAGCCATGCCAGGCTCTCAGATCTGTGCAATCTCGGCATGTGTTCATCGAGAGGAATGACTTACAGATAAGGACATGCTAATACTTACAGACAGCCATGCCAGGCTCTTAGATCTGTGCAATCTCGGCATGTGTTCATCGAGAGGAATGAATTACAGGTAAGGACATTCTAATACTTACAGACAGCCATGCCAGGCTCTCAGATCTGTGCAATCTCGACATGTGTTCATCGAGAGGAAGGACTTACAGGTAAAAACATCCTAATACTTACAGACAGCCAGGCCAGGCTCTCAGATCTGTGCAATCTCGACATGTATTCATCGAGAGGAATTACTTACAGGTAAAAACATCCTAATACTTACAGACAGCCAGGCCAGGCTCTCAGATCTGTTCAATCTCGGCATGTGTTCATCGAGAGGAATGACTTACAGGTAAGGACATCCTAATACTTACAGACAGCCAGGTCAAACTCTTCGATCTGTGCAATCTCGGCATGTGTTCATCGAGAGGAAGGACTTACAGGTAAGGACATGCAAATACTTACAGACAGCCAGGCCAGGCTCTCAGATCTGTGCAATCTCGACATGTGTTCATCGAGAGGAATGACTTACAGGTAAGGATATGCTAATACTTACAGACAGCCATGCCAGGCTCTCAGATCTGTGCAATCTCGGCATGTGTTCATCGAGAGGAATGACTTACAGGTAAGGACATTCTAATACTTACAGACAGCCATGCCAGGCTCTCAGATCTGTGCAATCTCGGCATGTGTTCATCGAGAGGAATGACTTACAGGTAAGGACATTCTAATACTTACAGACAGCCATGCCAGGCTCTCAGATCTGTGCAATCTCGGCATGTGTTCATCGAGAGGAAGGACTTACAGGTAAGGACATTCTAATACTTACAAACAGCCAGGCCAGGCTCTCAGATCTGTGCAATCTCGACATGTGTTCATCGAGAGGAAGGACTTACAGGTAAAAACATCCTAATACTTACAGACAGCCAGGCCAGGCTCTCAGATCTGTGCAATCTCGGCATGTGTTCATCGAGAGGAATGACTTACAGGTAAGGATATGCTAATACTTACAGACAGCCATGCCAGGCTCTCAGATCTGTGCAATCTCGGCATGTGTTCATCGAGAGGAATGACTTACAGGTAAGGACATTCTAATACTTACAGACAGCCATGCCAGGCTCTCAGATCTGTTCAATCTCGGCATGTGTTCATCGAGAGGAATGACTTACAGGTAAGGACATCCTAATACTTACAGACAGCCATGCCAGGCTCTCAGATCTGTTCAATCTCGGCATGTGTTCATCGAGAGGAATGACTTACAGGTAAGGACATCCTAATACTTACAGACAGCCAGGTCAAACTCTTCGATCTGTGCAATCTCGGCATGTGTAGGACTTACATTTAAGGACATCCTAATACTTACAGACAGCCATGCCAGGCTCTCAGATCTGTGCAATCTCGGCATGTGTTCATCGAGAGGAATGACTTACAGATAAGGACATGCTAATACTTACAGACAGCCATGCCAGGCTCTTAGATCTGTGCAATCTCGGCATGTGTTCATCGAGAGGAATGACTTACAGGTAAGGACATTCTAATACTTACAGACAGCCATGCCAGGCTCTCAGATCTGTGCAATCTCGACATGTGTTCATCGAGAGGAAGGACTTACAGGTAAAAACATCCTAATACTTACAGACAGCCAGGCCAGGCTCTCAGATCTGTGCAATCTCGACATGTGTTCATCGAGAGGAATTACTTACAGGTAAAAACATCCTAATACTTACAGACAGCCAGGCCAGGCTCTCAGATCTGTTCAATCTCGGCATGTGTTCATCGAGAGGAATGACTTACAGGTAAGGACATCCTAATACTTACAGACAGCCAGGTCAAACTCTTCGATCTGTGCAATCTCGGCATGTGTTCATCGAGAGGAAGGACTTACAGGTAAGGACATGCAAATACTTACAGACAGCCAGGCCAGGCTCTCAGATCTGTGCAATCTCGACATGTGTTCATCGAGAGGAATGACTTACAGGTAAGGACATTCTAATACTTACAGACAGCCATGCCAGGCTCTCAGATCTGTGCAATCTCGGCATGTGTTCATCGAGAGGAAGGACTTACAGGTAAGGACATTCTAATACTTACAAACAGCCAGGCCAGGCTCTCAGATCTGTGCAATCTCGACATGTGTTCATCGAGAGGAAGGACTTACAGGTAAAAACATCCTAATACTTACAGACAGCCAGGCCAGGCTCTCAGATCTGTGCAATCTCGGCATGTGTTCATCGAGAGGAATGACTTACAGGTAAGGATATGCTAATACTTACAGACAGCCATGCCAGGCTCTCAGATCTGTGCAATCTCGGCATGTGTTCATCGAGAGGAATGACTTACAGGTAAGGACATTCTAATACTTACAGACAGCCATGCCAGGCTCTCAGATCTGTTCAATCTCGGCATGTGTTCATCGAGAGGAATGACTTACAGGTAAGGACATCCTAATACTTACAGACTGCCATGCCAGGCTCTCAGATCTGTTCAATCTCGGCATGTGTTCATCGAGAGGAATGACTTACAGGTAAGGACATCCTAATACTTACAGACAGCCAGGTCAAACTCTTCGATCTGTGCAATCTCGGCATGTGTAGGACTTACATTTAAGGACATCCTAATAGTTACAGACAGACAGGCCAGGCTTTCAGATCTATGCAATCTCGGCATGTGTTCATCGAGAGGAAGTACTTACAGGTAAGGACATCCTAATACTTAAAGACAGCTAGGTCAGACTTTCAGATCTGTGCAATCTCGGCATATGTTCAACGAGAGGAAGTACGTACAGGTAAAATATCCTAATATTTACAGACAGCCAGGGTAGGCTCTCAGATCTGTGCAAATCACATCCAATTTGGTATGGGGCTCTCTCTACTCCCTCTGTGTTCTGTCAAGTGCTGATATGGTTGCAATTAGGATGGGTACCTGGGCATTGCGGGATTCAGGGAACAAAATTTGTATATATTTTTGATAATTATTTCCTATTAAAAATAAATTTCGTTAAAAATGCAGATGTTATTATTTTAATTTGAATTAACAACTGTGTTTGTGTGTTTGTGTGTGTGTGCGCGCGCGCGCTGCGTGTGTAAATTATAATGAAACCCATTGCAAATATCTCTAGAAGAAACATGGGGCTCGGTGGTCGAAGTGACTAAAGCATCGGTCAGTCTACTGCGTTACCCAACCTAAAAATCCTTAGTTCGAGCCACAGTTGCTCCCGTGCTTTTCCCTTACCGTTAACACTAATCAAATAAAACATTATTTTTATATTTCGCCAAAATCTTATCATGGTTCTACGAAATAGTTCTGGTTCCAAATCTGAAGTGAAATCGAACTCTAATATTATTTACTTATATAAATTATATATTAAACTTTTAACGTTCACTCAAAAGGTGTTTTATAAGTCATGATCTATCTCATTTCATTGCCCTGGGTCAGAAGCCTAACACGGCTACTACTCACCACCAAAAACATTCCCCAATACGGTTTGCTCAAATTATTTTTAATTGTACACAAGGTACATTTAATATCTGATAATAGAATACGTGCTTTACTGCGAACACATTGTCGACACAGCGGCAAACAAATGTACGCAGGGATTAGGAAACCTTTGTTTTTAACGGGTTTGTTCTGTCGCAATTTAGCCTTTATTGCAACTTTATCGTCTGGCTACTTGCAGCGGTGAAAACCGCCACATTTGTTTCCGAAAAGCCTTTCACGCGAATTATTTTTGTCCGGTGAAAAGTTAAGCTCGCGTGGTTTTTTGTGTGACGTAATCCTTATTTATACATCGAAACAAATTTTATAAGTATTTTTCGTTGGTCGAGTGAGAGGCCTGACTGATGTTAATGATGCGAAATAATAAAGGGTAAATCCACTGTCGATTTCAAAATTACCGACACAAAAACACAGTAAATCTGCCAATTTTTTTCAAATTCAGCTAAATTTACTGAAAAAAGTTTATTTATTTTTTTCAAATCAGTCACTTTAAATTCAATCACCTTCATACAAGCAAAATCTGATGAACCCGTTTTGAGGAATTAGGAAGATATTTTCAGTTCGTTGATCGGATACTTTGGTGATATACAGGTTTATATGGCTTATTTAATAAAAAATAATTGTTTCGGTATTACTCGTACCGAACAATCGTACGTATAAGAATCGTTAGAACAGATTTAGGCATAAATAAAATTCGATTTTTAGCCGTTTTTAAACTAGAACTTTTATTTTTGAAAAACTCAAAATGTGAACCATAATAAGCGTGCGTGCGTGCGTGCGTGCGTGCGTGCGTGCGTGTGTGTGTGTTTCCTTCACGAAAAATTACACATACGAAAAAACATATATAGGCCATTGTTTCTCTGAAACTTTTTGTTTACGATATTCTATTGATGAAATTCTAATACTTCCGAAAATTTTTGCGAATTAGAATTACCTATACTATTTCAATCCCGAATGGCTACTCCCGAACTACTTTAACAATTAATTATCCTTAGAAAAACTAATAAGTGATGTTTGTCATCATGGGTTTGAAAAAGAGTATCTCTGAAGCAAATTTTCAGTCAATTCTTTGATGTCAAAGTAGCAGGGACTTTGGCAGAGCTTGAGGGAATAACAAGCAGAGCCAGATGTGATCATTTTGCTGAAAATGGTAGAAACGTGGATGGACCAGACAAGTAAGTCTGACTTAAGTAGATTTAATCAAAATTTGTCAATAGTCTTCGTATCTGTAGTTTGAACAGAATTACAGACTTATACTCCATAACAGTTTGTCTTTAGAGACAATCATTCTACAATTGATCGATTATACCCGAATTATGTAATATTCAAAGCTCTGGATGGAAGGACGGAAAATATGTTTAGGAAGGCTATATTTATAAATTTTGCTAAACATTTGACAACGTTTAGGGCACAAGGGATTAATCTACAAACTCCAGCAGCGTTATCTCCCTGAACAGATTCATCAAATTCTGGAATCTTACCTAATAGACAGATTGAAAAATCCGAAACGCCTGGGAAACCTAAAACGTGAGCTTCAGTAAGAGTGTGTGTGTGTGTGTGTGTGTGTGTGTGTGTGTGTGTGTCTGTGTGTCTGTGTATGTATGTATTTTTTTGCAATGCCAAAAAAGGTGGAAAAATCTTTTATAGACTACCTAGGGTAGGGTACGCACTACCCGAGAGTGTGGAACTCAAATTAAGTTCAAGCTCAAGCTCAAACCCACTTAATATACATAAACTTAATATATATTAAGTTAAGATATATTGTTACCCACTAAAAAAACCACTAAAAGCATTTCTCTTCTGTAACCCCCCACGGAACCGGCATTACTTCGTGGGAAGGTGGACTGGCTGACCGCCTACTCTTCTCTCTTCTACAGCGTTGGCTCTCCTTTCTCGATCCTCAGCCCTCAACCTCTTCATGAACACTGCAGCGAATCCCGCAATGGCCCTCCAGTTGGCCTCTGAAGCCATCATTATCGCAACCAGACTTTCCGGTGTAATGCTGACTCTCAGATAAGTTTGCAGCTTCATCCTTTCCTCGTCGAATCTCCGACACCGGAAAAACACATGCTCCGCCTCTTCCTCCACTGCTGGAAGACAGAGGGGACAAGCCGAGTCTGTTTCCAGCCTGAAACGGAACAAGTAAGCTCGGAAGCAACCGTGCCCAGTGAGAATCTGTGTGAGATAGAAATCCACCACTCCATGATCCCTGTTGCACCAATTCTGGATGTTACCTATGAGTTGGTATGTCCATCGTCCATTTGTTGATTCGTCCCACTGTCGCTGCCATGTCTCCAGGGTCCGATTTCGCTCCTCTGTAATTGCCATTGTATGACTATACCGCGGCTCAACACTTCGCTTGCGTGCGCGCGCGCGTGTGTGTCTGTATGTCTGTGTGTGTGTGTGTGTGTGTGTGTGTGTGTTGTGTTTTGTGTTTTTGTGTTTCATTTAAGAATGGAAAACTTAGAATTACATTGAAATGGTGTATATTTATTCAGCAAAACTGTTTCAAGAAGAAATATAATAACCAGCAATGAATAAAAATTACTCAAATTTTAAGTTTCCATCCCTGCAGGCTAGTTCAGGTTATATGCATAAGTTAGCATTTCAAATACTTAAAATATGTTAGAGATAGTGAACTGAAAACATAAGATTAAGATTAATTAGTAGAAATAAAGGGGTGTAACCAAAAGATATATTGTGCAACACATCCTATTGGTTAGTAGCTCAGCAGACCTGTGCCCTCAGCAGTCCACCAACTATCTTTTTCTGCTCGGAGGTCTCCAGCGTTCTGAAAGCCAAGCACCCTTTTTCTCTTGCAGGCAGAAACAATCACTGATTATGTGGTCTGCAGTTTCCTCTTACTTCCTGCATAACCTAGACACGGTTTCTCTGTGGTACATTCCTATCCTGTTCACAGGCACCCACAGACCACAGTGCCCTATAAAGTTCCATAGTATCGTGAATTGCCCAGTTTCTTCTGGAGGAAACCCGCCCAAAGGTTTTGGGAGCCGGACCTTCGTCACCTGGAATGACGTACACTTTCCCATCAGCCTCTTCAGCCTGTGGGTACTCCTGTCAGATTTAAATCTCTTGGATTTGAGTAAACGATCAACCCATGGATTTATTCCTGATAAGTTTTCTACTTGCAGGTTTTAACAGTTGTCCTTCTGCCTTCAAGACGGTTTTACTTATTTTGAGATATTTCATCTCATCTCTCGCTACTTCTAACACAGTTTGGATGTGTCGGTCCAGCATTCCCATGGTCTGCTGCTATTCACACGTTTAATTGCAACACCAGTTTCCTCTTTTGCCAAGTTCCCACTACCCAAATCCCTTTCTGCAGGTTCCCCAGAGAGGGTTTCTTACAGGATACCGCAAATACTGTAATAGATTCTACGGGATTAAGTGCAACCCCAGTTGTTTCCTTTTCTAAATTCTCTACCCCATGTTACGTCTACACGTCTCGTAGGGTATTTAAGTAGTTCCTGCCATAGATTTCGCAAATCCATGTGTAATTATGGATAAATAAAACTGGAGGTCCCTAAAGTTACGCTAAGCTCCGCCATAGCCTCGCAGCTGTCTGGTTATGCTGTTCCGCCTGGCTTGGGATAAATGTGCGTCCAATGCTTCAGCTGTATCGATGCAGTTGCTTCCACACCGCACTGCTCACGTCTCCCATCCTCTGGAGGTCCCTAAAGTTACGCTAAGCTCCGCCATAGCCTCGCAGCTGTCTGGTTATGCTGTTCCGCCTGGCTTGGGATAAATGTGCGTCCAATGCTTCAGCTGTATCGATGCAGTTGCTTCCACACCGCACTGCTCACGTCTCCCATCCTCTGGAGGTCCCTAAAGTTACGCTAAGCTCCGCCATAGCCTCGCAGCTGTCTGGTTATGCTGTTCCGCCTGGCTTGGGATAAATGTGCGTCCAATGCTTCAGCTGTATCGATGCAGTTGCTTCCACACCGCACTGCTCACGTCTCCCATCCTCTGGAGGTCCCTAAAGTTACGCTAAGCTCCGCCATAGCCTCACATCTGTCTGGTTATGCTGTTCCGCCTGGCTTGGGATAAATGTGCGTCCAATGCTTCAGCTGTATCGATGCAGTTGCTTCCACACCGCACTGCTCACGTCTCCCATCCTCTGGAGGTCCCTAAAGTTACGCTAAGCTCCGCCATAGCCTCACAGCTGTCTGGTTATGCTGTTCCGCCTGGCTTGGGATAAATGTGCGTCCAATGCTTCAGCTGTATCGATGCAGTTGCTTCCACACCGCACTGCTCACGTCTCCCATCTTCTGGAGGTCCCTAAAGTTACGCTAAGCTCCGCCATAGCCTCGCAGCTGTCTGGTTATGCTGTTCCGCCTGGCTTGGGATAAATGTGCGTCCAATGCTTCAGCTGTATCGATGCAGTTGCTTCCACACCGCACTGCTCACGTCTCCCATCCTCTGGAGGTCCCTAAAGTTACGCTAAGCTCCGCCATAGCCTCACAGCTGTCTGGTTATGCTGTTCCGCCTGGCTTGGGATAAATGTGCGTCCAATGCTTCAGCTGTATCGATGCAGTTGCTTCCACACCGCACTGCTCACGTCTCCCATCCTCTAAAGGACCGTGTCTTATATAAGAACAATGTAAACACTCCCTTCGTAGAACAAAAACAACAAAAAAATGAAACCGTACCAATCTTCAAAAAATTTTCAAATTTTCGATGCAATTTGAAAATTTAAAAAGTTAGTTTATGCAGGATATTACGGAAGTGAAATCAGATTTTCAAAAAAAAAGTTATATTTTTACATATTTTTATTGCGTTGAACTTAAACTTATTTTCTTTACTTTGTTTAAGGACGTACGTTAAAGCAGTCAAAATTTTGGGTTATTTAATAACATATGTATATTGCCTATCTCCGTATTGATAAGTTAAGCAACAAAAGATATGACAATAATTAATTTTAATTAACGCAGTAATTTACTTATCGTACTTATTTGATAAATATTATTATTTTTAATTTGGTTTATTTAATGAAATAGTTAAACTTCCTATCTCCTTATTAAAAAGTTAAGAAATAAAAGACAAGATTATCATTAATTTTAATTAACACCTATCATAACTAGTATTTATTTCATTTTTTTTGTTGATATTTTATTGATATTTTTTTTAATTTGGATTATTTAATGAGATAGTTAAATTTACTATCTCCGTTAGTCAAGAAAATATCTGATATTCATTAATTTTAATTAACGTAGTATTTATTTATCAAAACTAGTATTTATTTGATAAAAATGGGCATAAATTTTATAGCCTTCGATAACATTAGTTAATTAAAGAAAAACAGAATATATACTTCATTGAAGTGAAGTAGGTAAGTACTGTACATCACAGTGCTTTGCAGAAAACATTAAGGTGAACTTTATATTTAGTTTATACTAATTTTATACCGCTATAATAAGTACATTTAAACAGAAAATTTATTGATTGTTATGTCAATTTCATGTTTATTTAATATAAAAAAATATTTTTTTTATTACAGTAACTTTTGGACTGTGTGACTCTACGCTACATTGTGGTTCAATTCTAAATAACAGTAAACCACTCTCGACTGTCTAGATGGGATACCTATCCGCTAAGACCGGGTGGCCACCAAAAGCGGAGCGGAGTCCGTTGAGCTGAGCAGAGCGTAGCGGAATGGAGACGGTAGGCAACCGGAAACTGTTCTGTCAGTTTAAAGAGCGCTTTTGTATCTAAATATTTAGACCACTGTATTTGGCAACGGTATTTGGGTAACGAAAAATAATAAGTTTGGAGGCGTGATCAACATAGTGGGGGAAGCCGATTCATCTTAAAAACCGAACCTAGATAGAGTAAAAGTGAAGCTGATCAGGACCTAGTGATGCCCCTTGACTCTGCTCAGCTCCTTTACGCTTTCAATGGCCGCACTAACATTAAAAATAAACTGTCAAGTTTTGAATGCGTAGTCACTTATATTTGGTGCCTACAAGGCCTAAAACTCTAAATTTGTGACACAAATCAACGTAGCTCAGATCATAAATACATGATAGAACTTTACCGTTCTAGGTCAAGGTACACGTGCCATATAATATCCGTATAGGGTTTATTGCCTACAATTCGCAGGATTGCCCTCAATTATGTTCCTACTGAGTGCAATCACGCTAGAGCTATTGTAAATCTTACTTGGTGTAATCAGCAGGGCTGATCAGCGTTAATGGCCAGCAACTAATCTTATTGCTAAATTTAAATTGTACTCAAGTGATATGTAAGACAATGGACACTTATCTACATCATATACACATATAAAATATCAGTCTTGTACAATATATCCAAGTGTTAATGTTATAATAATTATTATGGCTGGGTTGGGCATGTAATATAATGACCTTATTTAATAATTATATGTTTATTATTAACTTACTTGTATACAGTTTGTATGATATATATAACTGTAATCGCCATAAAGAATTTTGTGCTAAGTGGAACAGGTATGGAATATATATTAAGTACTTAATTTTCAATGTATTTTCATAATTAAACTAAGTAATATCAAATGTTAATTCAGTAGCTCGTTTTGAATTAGAGTTGTTATTCAATTCAAAAAGCAGGAATCATAATTTGCGTCAAAAATACGTAAAGTGTATGTAGGACACTGTTTGTGCTACAGGGATTTCCTGTTTTTTCTCATGCAAAAAGTGTGGACTGGGCAGTTTTTAAGTCAAAGGTAACCTTAAGAAGTTTTCATATCGAAAAGTAATTTATGGTAATTCCTTACCATCAAGTCAGGAAAACAGTGGTTTTTTTCATGTTCATTTATTACAAAATATATTTTTTATTGCAGTAACTTTTAGACTGTGTGACCTACGATGCACAGCGTAAAGTTTAATGGTAAATTTAATTAATAAATATGACTTTTTTATAAATCGTCTCACACTCTTTGCATTGAATCTCGTTAAAAAATTCCACAACCTAACCGTACCAAAACATGAGCCATTATTTCTCTGAAAAATACTATTTAAGATATTGTATTCATGAAATACTAAAATTTCGGAAAACTTCTGCGAGTTAGAATTATTAGAGTTAGCTAGAATATTTCTGTCCGAACGGGTTAGAGGCTCTAAGAATTAGTTGTCCTTTGAAAAAACAACTTGAGTTTGTAAAAGAGTATTTCTGAAGGAAATTTTCATTAAATTATCCATTGATGACAAAGTAGCGACGAATACCTGCCTTAAAACGGGGGGGTGTATTGTTATATTTTTCATGATATATTTTGCTAAAAATCATTTTAACTGTATTACTTATTTGAAATGTATTAAATATATGTACTCTTAATATATAAAGTAATAAAAATATTACACACACACACACACACACACACACACACACACACACACACACACACACACACACACACACACACACACACACACACACACACACACACACACACACACACACACACACACACACACACACACACACACACACACACACACACACACACACACACACACACACACACACACACACACACACACACACACACACACACACACACACACACACACACACACACACACACACACACACACACACACACACACACACACACACACACACACACACATTCACGTTTCTTTTGTAGATTAAAAATTGAAATAAAGTAATAGTTTCAAAACACAAACACTTTGCCAAGTTAACAGATCTGTGACAGTTCCAAGGCTAATTATGAAATTGTAGTAATCAGTGTTCCTTGCCGTTTTTCATTAATTCGATTAAATCAATGATCTTATTGCTGAACTGAGGAGGTGCGATCAGTGTTAACGGTAAGGGAAAAGCAACGGGAGCAATTGCGGTTCGGCTCGAACTTTGGTGCGCAGTTGATTGACGCAGCAGACTGACCGATGCTTTAGCCACTTAGACTACCGAGCCACTTTGTTAAATTGAAATTGTACTCAATAACTGGTATTTAAGGAAACTGATACTTTTTACGCCATATGTATATAAAAAGCACCAATCGCGTACAATATATATATATATAACTGTTAATCTAACACACACTTACACTTACAACACTATATTGGCAACTTTAACACTTTACACTCACACTTACATTTAGGGCGGCAATAATAAGCCTTAATGTGCTTTTCGCCTTGAAATAAAATTAAACAAAAAAAAGTTCATTAATTCTAATGGCTGCACTGGCATGTAGTAAAATGCCGTTCGATAATAATGAACACATTTGTACACAATTTACAAGATATATTTAACTGTAGACGCTCTGAATGTTTTGTACTAGGTGGAATTTGTATGTAATATAACGGCGTATTAATACATAATCGCCGTTAATTATATATTAAATATTAATATTTCCTTACTTATAAGTAATTTATATATGTCTGTAATTTTTTTTTTTTAATGTAATGTCAATTATAATGAATTGATTTAGGGCGAAGAAAAAAATGATTAAATATATTAAATAAATATTTTTTTTATTTTTTTTTCTAACTAGTATTAACTGTAGATTTTTGTTAGGAAAACAAATTTGTTAAATATTTTCAAAAACTTGCTCTTAAATGAGTTTTAATTTGATAAAAATTAATTATTAATTGACTAAAATTAATAATAAAAGACAAAAAACTGACAGCTTAAATGCTACAAGGGACTGACAAATTACGTAAACTGCATCTAACTGGAAAATAATTATAAAAGCAATAACAAAATGAACATTTAAATGACCTACAAAAGGCTGATGAATTAAATAAATAACTACAAGCTCACAAATTAAATTAAATATAAAAATTGGTTTAAATTATATATATTAATTATATAACTTATTACATATCTTAATTATTAATCTTACCAACGCGTGTTGGTAAAAAAGTAAAGTGCTTACGAATTCTACGAGAAAGGTGAAAAACAAATTTAATAACAAGTTGATGATAAATAATTAATTATCCAAGCAGCAAATAAGTTGTAAAGGATAGATCGGGAAAACACAAAAGAGCTTAAACGATTACATTGACAGCAAAGTACTGAAGATTTAAAGACAAAGAAGAGGCTGGTAAATATTGTATGAACGATAATGAACTTTGAAGGGCTTATAAATAATTAGATAAGCTGTGAGGTGTTAGAGTTAAGTGCGAATAGGGGCAGTTAAAGTGGATAACTTACAACAAGTGACATGGTACCTGATAAAGGGGTTAGATGAAAATAGAGCAGATGACAAATTAGAAAGTAGATAGGAGGGTGGTTAATTAAAAAAGAAACACACGTTTGGTAAATTAGTAACGTAACTTAATTGATTGTAGAAACACGCGTTTGGTAAATTAGTAATTTAACTTAATTGATTGTAGAAACACGCGTTTGGTAAATTAGTAACGTAATTGAATTGATTAGAACTAATTTTTACGGTAATAAAAAGAAATTGCTCCTTAAATAAGAACTGTATGGCTTTCTGAGTTTGAAAGTAAGATAGTACTGACTGCGAACACAAGCAAATTACCTTTAATAAATTGAAAGTATCTTTTATCGTAGATGAAATATATTTTTTTAACTTTACCCAATGGATAGTGTTTTCTGTCCTTCATGTTATACTCTTTCACTATCATGTAACATGAAATAATGTTTCTCCATTTTTCTTCGCATCGCTTATGATCATGTCAGCAGCTTTAGCAGCTATAACATAGGCCGTTGACTGAGTGTGCGCACTGACCAGTAGAGGAGATATCGACATATCGACTGCCCTCAACTTAGAAATACCTTTTACTCTAAGTCGGCTGTCGACCACGGCTTTGTTGTCCGAATCCGGACCCATCTTCATCGAGCAACAAGGATGGAAAGTGGTGGTAACCAAATACCTAACTGCGCATGCCCAGTAATTATCGGATCCGGGCTTGTAAATCCGGCATTTCGGGTAATCGAACAACTCTAACTTCGCCCCCACTTCTCGCATCGGTTTTATCGTGGACAGTTTCTCAAATATCCTCACCGTATTTATTATCGGAATAAAATCTTCTTCGTTTTTGAAGTAACCGGAGAAGATGTTCGGGTGTTCCTCCGGATCGCTCGACTTGAGTGTAACGCGTCCTCTGCTCTTCGGCCGTAACAGAATCACCCTGGCGAACATTAACGGTTTGTTTTCGTTTACTGCGGCGAAGAGTTTTATGATTTCCGGTGCGAAGGCGCCAAAGTTCTGTGCCACTTCCGGGCTGTTCTTATCAAAGTGAGAAAATATTATCTCTATATCCGGATCGTCCGTTTCGTTGAAGCTGTTCAAGAAGAGTATATTAGTACCGAGAGATGTCATAAAACCGGTGGATCTGGTCAGATATTCGAAGAGTTGATCTATTGCAGTCATATCAGTCGTCGGTAATTCTTTTTCGAAAGATATAACGATTCCGGGAAACATCGGGTGATCTTGTAGATTGGTTCCAACAGATGGTGCGTCTCTAACTACATCGATTCCTAGGTTTTCCAGCTGTTCTTTGGGTCCGATGCCCGACAACATCATCAGCTGAGGAGTGCTTACAGCACCGGCTGATACTATCACTTCTTTACTCGTCAACACGCGTATGGTTTGATTGAACCTATTTTTAAACTCTACTCCGTACGCTGCTTTATTGTTACGGATAAGAACTTTAGAGACCAATGAGTACTTAGATAACCGTAGATTACGTCTTCTTTCGACCGGTCTTAAGAAAGCTTTAGCGGCGCTGCAGCGTCTTTGGTTCCGTTTTGTTCCTTGGATGAAATAGAAGCCACCTTTCTGTAACATCTCTGGGTTGTTATAATCAGGATATTCGCTGAAACCTATGGTTTTCAATCCTTCTACCACCAGCTCGGAGTAAGGATCCAGTCCGTAGCCTGCAAACGACTCGAGCGTCAACTCACCGTGGGTCCCGTGATATTTCATGCACGTCTTACAGGATAAAATTTCCTGAGCCGTCATGTTCTCGAACTGTATGAAATAAGGAAGCAGGTCCTTGTAACCCCATCCTTTGTTGCCGGCCGCCAACCAGGAGCCGTAGTCCCGCGGAGTGCCTCTGGTGTACACCATTGCGTTTAAAGTCGTACTGCCACCGACAGCTTTACCTCTGGGCCAGTAATCGCTTCCGTTGGGCGCTCTGCCCCAGTAAATATAGTCTTCAGGTACTGTGTTGAACTGCCAATCGATCTCTGTTCTTCGCGTGAAAGCGCGGACTCCCGGGATTTCGGACGTCATTGTAGGGTCTCCTCCGGCCTCCAGCACGAGGATTTTCCAGTTAGAGATGGCCGAGAGCCTGTTGGCGAGTAGCGAACCAGCAGCGCCGGCCCCAATGATAACGTAGTCGAATATTTCACCGTCAAAAGGATCGTATTGTTTGTAGCGGGTGTTGCTCGCTAGCTCGCATTCCGTGGCGTTCAAGGAAGCGTACAAACCACGGAAAACTACGGGCATATAGTCAAGCTTGCCTTCAGAACAGTCTCCGTACCTAAACATAACGTTAGCATATTAGTATAACTTTATAAACTGTTTTTATTTTTTTGTAGTTTAACTTTTATTTCATTTTAGCCAAATCAACGAAACAAATGGAAAAAACCTGCCTACTGAACTGCAACGCTTCCCTCCTGGTTTGTAAATAGATACTCTTATCAGTTCTATGAAAGTTTTAGCTAATTTCAATTGGAAAATGAGCTATTGAATGAGACTCATAAGACTCAGAACCGATTTCTCGGGAATGAGATCACGGGATCAAATTGGTGGCAGGAATGAGCCCGATTACATCCGGTACACTTATTAAAAGTTCTTTAAATTTTACCTGTTTACGCTTTACACAAAAATTGATTTAAATAATTTAAATTTCAATAATCAATAAACAAAATTTAATTAAACAACTTCTTGTATGACGCTTTATATTTTTCAAAATTTGCATTTGAAACTTATAAATAACGAAAATCTATTTTTAAAACAAAATATGTATACATACTCTTGATGTGCTGGCACGCTACACAACAGAGCGGAGAAAGTCACAAGAACTACAAGAGAGAGCTCCATGATGACTAAGCAGCACTTTCTAAAATAGTTAAATCTCAAAGTTTTTCTCTCATCAACACGTAGCAGTTATATAAATATGGGAAATAAATAAAAAATATTTACTTTTTACAAAAAAACAGACATTCTAAATCATTTCAACAGTTACCATTTTTATTTATTTATTTATTTTTTTTTTTTTTTTTGTATTTGCGATAACGGTTTTCCTGGTAATATATTCCGTTATCACAGAAACTTCAGTAAGTTAAATTTGTAATTGAAAAAAAACTAACATACAGTTAGCAGTTAACGTAAGTGTTTCAATAAATTACTGATAAAACATTATTACAGTTCAAAAGACATTGAAGACAATTCTCGCTAACTTTAAAAGGGAATTTCCAACACATCGCTTGTGCTTACATTTTAATATATGAATACATTTACACTAGTGGGCCTGTGCGACCTTTCACAGTTGAAAAAAACGGATATAATACAACAATGTACAGCAAAAAGTTGAACAGTGTTATAGCACTTCTTTATTAACTATGAAATATGCAGCAATCATAAATTTAATTGTTGGTACATGAATGAAAAGGAAAACAGGTTAGGACGTTTTTTCACGAAATCACTATTCGTAATTCAACATAAGAAACAGGAATTATGTAAGTAAAATAATTCAGATAAAATCACATGGCTGGTATTTAATTCTATAATAAGCTAATCTTTGATTCAATATCTGTATTTTAAGAATCTTTTTTAAATTGTCTATCAATACTCTGTATATCTTTCTAAATAAAAAAATAGTTGCAAAATCAAGTATGCCTATTATTTCTTGTCAATATGAACTCCTGTTAAAATAGACGTTATAGTTATATTTAATACTTGTGTATTACCTGTTAATACAGCAATTATACTTATGTTATTTAATAGTTATGTTCTACTTTGTTCTACTTTTGTATTTAAACAATAACATATAAAATTAATTACTGGAATTTTAACATTGTGTCTTACAGAAATATTTACACATGAAAACTAAGTAATAATTTAAATATTACTTTAAACATTGTATTTTAAGCAATCAGCTGTTTTGGTACACATGCCTGAGCTGTGCTGTACTCTCACTGGGACACTTTATACTGCTCCTGGAATTTTATTTACAAAAATTTTATCTGTTTTAAGTCGGTTTTATTTTATTATAAAGCTTAAAATGAAAAAGAACATGGCGAGAGTTCCCTGGTGTTCAGACAGACCTGTAGCTACACCATATATGCAGTTTCAATAACGCAGGTCCTTGTTTTTGGTACAAAACCGATCGGCAAGCTTAGCGTACAAATATATGAAAGATTTTACAAAACAGCATCCTGACCGCAACTGTTGTACTTATGTTTTCTTATAAATATTCCATCACAGCTCTCAGCGCTAAGACGTGCTAAAATTAACATTTCCGTTGCATAACGCAAGTCGTCATGGTGAAATCAGATTTCTAACAACGGATGAAATAAGGTGCTAAAGACTTTGTTAAATTTTGAAAGATCATTAAAAGGTTGAACGTATTTTCTGGTTCAAAAAAAATAAATCGATCCAAATATAAACGAAAGTGATAAATGGACACGACATTAAATACAAAATATAAATTATGAGTATTTAGGTTATGTTTTGGTCACTTGAGTCTTTATCAGTTTTGTTTATTTGTTTTCGTGTTTTTTAAGCTTCGATTGTGTTTTTCTGCCGAAAAACTTTGTTCGACGAAACAGCCTGCTGACTATAAACATATTAATGTTATTTTTTTCTTGACGTACTGACTGATTAGCCTTTCATTGCTAGCCAAGCGCTATCTGACGGAACTCGGTCATTTGCTTGGTTAATAATTTTCGGATCTGTGAAAAGCAGAGATAATTCTGAACGTGTAATACCGCGTGACATTATACAACCAGCGCAACACTGAACACGTTAAGACACGCTGTAAATAAAAGAAAATCTGTGGGATTTTTTTAGAAACATTCAAGTCAACTATGTGGGGCGAAGTAATAAATCTTCAAGAAATATAGATAGCACTGGATTTACGGTCCAGATAGGATTAAAGCTATCTCTTATAGCGGAATGGCCCTATAATTTTCTTTACTATTGCTTCTCTCACTATTGTAGTTCTAAATTCTTGTTACATGCCAATGTACACACTGTAAATATAACTAGAAGTTTTATTACTTGTATATATATATATATATATATATATATATATATATATGTATGTATGTATGTGTGTGTGTGTGTGTGTGTGTGTGTGTCTAATTTATGATAATAGCCTGTCAATTCGTTAATCAATAAACGCCTTCAGTATTGTATATTTTAATATTTAAAACGTTTTAACACCTGTGAGGTTAATATAGGTGCTGTACTGTAACTGTTATTATTCCAATAACGATCAAATTTTGAGTATTAATACTGAGAACCAGATATTTCGGGGGTTATTTTATCGTACACGTTCTGTTACATAAAGGCTAAATTCGAGCAAATTTATTTCGAAAGATCGCTATAGCTAATCTTGGCAAAAATCATGTATTTTATAAATTTTTTGAACAAAATATGTTTGAATTTTGTTCTATTTTCTTTTCCTGTAGATTAGAGAAAAGGCAACCGATTGCCAAATTTCATAAAAATCGGTTGAAGTTCAATATAAGCTACGATTTACCTTTTACTTTTTTACTGTAAGTATAAACACCGTGAAAAATAGAAAATTAAAATCTGGATTCCATCCTTCAGTGGTCATGAAGACCAGTAATATTTTAGCGTACAATATTTAAAAAAAAAGAAATTTATGGTTCTTAACTAAATAAAAAACCAAAAATAAAGTTCGCGGGTTTGCTTTGTTCATTCAATTTTTCCTCGAAAAGTAACTGCTATACTGATCTGAAATATACATTTTGATATATAGGAAAAATTTTATCAAATCCGGAATTATTTTTGAGAAATTTGATCGATTTTCCTTTCTTTTTTTAAATTTCCGAATAGGATTTTTGTGTTGGCACCTAAGTCTCGTAGGGTTTTTGTGTTGGCACGTAAGTCTCGTAGGGTTTTTGTGTTGGCACGTAAGTCTCGTAGGGTTTTTGTGTTGGCACGTAAGTCTCGTAGGGTTTTTGTGTTGGCACGTAAGTCTCGTAGGGTTTTTGTGTTGGCACGTAAGTCTCGTAGGGTTTTGTGTTGGCACGTAAGTCTCGTAGGGTTTTTGGCACGTTGGCACGGTCTTTTTTTGTGTTGGCACGTAAGTCTCGTAGGGTTTTGTGTTGGCACGTAAGTCTCGTAGGGTTTTTGTGTTGGCACGTAAGTCTCGTAGGGTTTTTGTGTTGGCACGTAAGTCTCGTAGGGTTTTTGTGTTGGCACGTAAGTCTCGTAGGGTTTTTGCGACGTTTAATTACGTGAATGTGTTTGAATTACAGAAAAGCCGGCCAGAAGTCGTATAATCCGAAGACAATGCTTTCACTGGGATTACGTGTAAGGCAAAGAAAATAAGTTGAACGGCGAGGTCAACCCTAACATATTTACAGTGTGCAGCAACAGTCTTCTTAGATGTCTGTCTGTCCGTGTCTGCGCACAGATAAACTGCGTATTAGACAGATTAAAGGATTTATATATTACATGTATTGGCCTAATCGAGATACGTATATGTTTTTGTTTCGTTGACGTAATGGAAGGGAATTTCCAAAAGTAGGCCTAATATTTTACTTGTACAGTTTTTAAAGCTGATTACGACGGTGGAATCAGAGTTTTATTTTTCAAAAAAAAAGTTTTAGAAAAAGATTTATGACTTCTAATGGTTTGGAATAACCACCATTTTGAACTTTGTTTTTTTTGTCTGACGTTAAGCGAACTCAAATTTTGCGCCAGGATAAATGAATCGGACTAAAGCAGAGAACCCGAGCGCGCTGACACAAATATGTATGGTATACATGTGTATAAATTTAATCAAGATCGATGTTAATTTCATGGTCTCGGGTCAAGATGGCCGCTCCACCATAGAAATTTGCTAAAAAATTACAGTTTGTGAATTATCATTTAATTGTTTTTTTTATTTTTAATTAAATAAGACACCTATTTGGAAGCTATCAAAGAAAAACTGGAAAATCAGATTGATTTCTCAAACTCGTTTTATGAGACTTTTTCAAATTTTAATAATGCATCAAATATCAAGACAAGATATCAAATCGGTGCAGCGGTTTTTAGAAATAAGGCTGATCAGGATACAGCCGACCTGTTTTTATTCGAAATATTTGTGTGCCAATTTTGAGAAAATCTGTTTTATAATATTTTTGGGCACAAAAAGTGCTTCAAAACGTTTTTTTAAAGAAAAAGTAAAAGGCTCCAAGATATTTGGCAGATTTTATCAAAATCGTTAAACTAATTTAGTTTTCAGCAATATGCTCACAGACAGGTAAGTTCAAGTAAAACCACTTGAACCTTTTTTGAAAGGTTTTGAAACCTTTTTTTAATCAGGTAACCAGAAAACCACATACATCTAAATCCCTAGTGACAATGTTAAAAATCCAATTTTTTTTAAATCGTTAACGATTTTTATTAAATTCTGCTTAAAATAAAAATATATATTATATTCTAACATAATACATTATTCGCGAAAAAATCCTATTAGCAACTTTGGAAGTTGGATGGTGTGTGTGTGTGTGTGTGTGTGTGTGTGTGTGTGTGTGTGTGTGTCTTGAGTATATGAGTGAGAGTAATATGAGCTAGAGATATTGTGGGATCGGTAAGCCCATCAGCTGCTCACCTCAGCTGTCTCCGCCGGATGTTTAATATATTACGCGAATTAATTTTTTTGTGTACTAATTTTCAATGAAATCCGACATATATGTAATTGTTAACGTCACCTGAAATAGTGATCTAAGAATCACAATCAGCACTCATTCCAAGGTTTCGGGTTTAGTATTACCTTGATAGCCACTCCAAAAGTTCGATTTTCTTTGAATGTTCACTGTATCGGGGTAAAAATTTGAGCACTTAAAACTTCCTTAACCTCGAGAAAATTAAGCATCAAAAACTTACTTACACTCGGAACATTGAGCACTTACAACTTCCTTACGCTCGATAATATTGAGCACGTAAAATTTCCTTACGCTCGAGAATATTGAGCACGTAAAACTTCCTTGCACTCAAAAATATTGAGCACGTAAAACTTCCTTACGCTCGATAATATTGAGCACGTAAAATTTCCTTACGCTCGAGAATATTGAACACGTAAAACTTCCTTACGCTCGAGAATATTGAACACGTAAAACTTCCTTACGCTCGAGAATATTGAACACGTAAAACTTCCTTACGCTCGAAATATTGTGCACATAAAATTTCCTTACGCTCGAGAATATTGAGCACATAAAATTTCCTTACGCTCAAGATTATTGAGAACGTAAAACTTCCTTACGCTCTA
Organism: Callitettix versicolor; assembly: GCA_022606455.1. Classification (NCBI taxonomy): domain Eukaryota; kingdom Metazoa; phylum Arthropoda; class Insecta; order Hemiptera; family Cercopidae; genus Callitettix; species Callitettix versicolor. Next base: position 43,396,257 of record CM040184.1, read on the forward strand.
AAATATTGAGCACGTAAAACTTCCTTACGCTCGAAAATATTGAGCACCAAAATCCTTGCTTCAATAAATTGCGCAGCTATTTTAAATTTTAAAACGTAAATCCTCTTTTCGCGATGATGAATTTACGTGGGTGAGCGAAATCATGAAATAGTGATTTTATCAATGAACCCAATTACGACTGAGCCAAAAGCCTTTAAATAAAGTTGAACCCTGGACGAAGCGGCTATCCTGCGGCATCGTAACGAGCGAGTAATGTAATATAACTTTACATCACTAACAAATGTTGACTGCGGTAGGCGAGCGCTGCTAGTAAAACAAAGTTTATTGGTTTTAAATGCATCCATCTTAATAAATTGCTCCGGTAAGACAACTTTAACACTTTGCTCAAGCTACGGCAAGTCCCGGAGGTGTAAGGAGCAGGATTTGTATTAATGAGGTTCTCTTCAAACATACGATTCAGTAAGCTGTGATATCCGTGCGGCTAATCGTACAGAATACAGCGCCTAACCTATCCCAGGGTGAAAGGGAAATTAATCTATAAATTAAAAGAAGAAAAATCATAAACATATGTCCGGAAACGCTTCACTTCCCCACTAAACGCCATTTTGTTTTTTTAAAGAAAATATTTTATATCTCTAGAACGGTTTGACCAATAAAATTCAAAGTTTGGGCTTCTTCACCCGATAGAGGTCTAACTAAAAAAAATAACCGATTTCATACATTGACCAACTTTAAAATTGAGTTCGTTTAATCAAAATAAATCGTAAATATTAGTGAAAAGTACCGAAATAAATTTTTTGTAACACTTTTAATTCCCTATCGAATGGTGTAACTTCCAATACTATGGAGTCAGTAAAACAGTAGTCCATTAGATCACGAAATAGCAGTAATAAAATGCATTATTACCATGGATTTATTTGCATATATTCTGAAATCCTTACCAGATTTTGTTAATATATTGAAAAAGTTATTTACTTAGAAAAACCGCTTTTAAAATTTCAAAATGGTGGACATTTCTAATATTTTTAAAGTCATATATTTTTCAAAATTTTAATTTCTTAATTAAAGTTTGAAAATCTGCTGCGTAATAAAGCATTTTTAATTTTCAAATTTCGTTACAAGTAAGATAATGAACCTTACGGCGGTCCGGGTTTTAACGCCGTATATAATAGCGGAATCAGATGTTTTTTTAAAATTGTAGGTGTGAAAATGTCTCAAATTAATTTCCATCCAGTCGGCGATTAAATATGACTGATAACTTGTAATCCTTTCCACAACAACACAATAGCACACTGAAATTTCGCCTTGTTTTTGTCATTAGTATCAATTATTAATCCATTATGTAGTTGCAGCTGTTATACTACAACTAATGGACCCATTATTTTGTTGACCATTTACAGAGGTCGCACTATTTCACAGGACTAAGGATTATCGCAGATAATTATAGTAAGTGACCACTACCCAAAGAGAAATACGTCCGTAACACGAGAAACACAGATCAATCACGTCGTCTCCCGTTCCTAACAAAGTGATAACACAGAGTAGAGTAGAGGCATAGATTCCACTTCACTTCAGACTAATGGATCTATGTTCGATACCGCGGAGTAGGGTACGTTGCCAGAAACAATCTACCGTGAGAACAATTTACTTTATAATAATTGCTGCTCCCTCGCTAAAGTGATATATAAGTGAATTTTGAGTATTACTACTTTTAAATTACGTAGGGTCTATAATTTTAACGTCCCTGATGTTCACTTTCATACTTACAATGGAATTCATACGACACACACACACACACACACATACTTTTACATATATATATATATATATATATATATATATATATATATATATATATATATATATATATATATATATATATATATATATATATATATATATATATATATATATATATATATATATATATATATATATATATATATATATATATATATATATATATATATATATATATATATATATATATACATATGTAAAAGTATGTATATATGGATCACAAGTCAGAATAGACCCACATGACGCAGGAATAGACTCAACAGATGTTGAAGATAGACACGCATACAGGAGAAAGATGCTCGGTTGAAAGGTCCCAGAGAATGAAATCCCAAAAGAGCAGGGGTAAAATGGACGGAGAAGCGGAAGAGGATCTATGGGGAATAATAATAATAATAATATATATATATATTATATATATATATATATATATATATATATATATATATATATATATATATATATATAAGCATCAATGTTTGAATATTAGGCCGATTTGTTTTATACTTGGCGCAAAAATCAATTTGAGTAACAACTTAAACAAGTTCGTATACAGCAAAATTTGTTTAAAATAATGGTCATTTCAAATCCTTAAACTTTTTTGTTATAAATAATTTTGTACAATTTGATTTCAACATCGTAATTAGCATTATGAGAATTCGTTGAAATTTTAAAAAATAATTTGACATCAGTCAAGGTTTATTTTTGTATTTTAAATTTAATTTTAAAGTTTAAAGTTCTGATATGAATAGACCTATATATTTAAAAAATATATATATTGAAATTAGCATTTCAAAGAAAGGGTAAGTTGAAGTAAAATATTTTTTGAAATTCATTTCCACACGTCAGCACTTACTGGTGACAAAGGTTTGATCCGATAATGTCTGGTCGTTATTCCATTTTTCTTTTACATTTTAAAATGGATTTACCTCAGACAGTTAACATTAAGTATTTTCCTTGCTTATATTAAAACTCGCAATGATAAATACAGCCAGCCGATTAAGTGAAATACATTTACTGATTACAAAAATATTGTAGATTGTTAAATATTTTGAGCCTACTTTTAAGTAATTAAAACTACATCCGTCATCGTTAAATCAAAGGCCGCCATCTTGAGACATAAGTAAATAAAAATAAATCTCATACATACGTGGTTCGTAACAAATTTCAAAGCACACAGTCATTGTGTTTGGCTAAAACTGAGTAGCAAACAAACACACAAACAAATTGCCGAACGGTCGAGTTGGAACAAAGACCTTAGGTTGTACGTTTAGCAGGTTGTGTTTTTAGGTTGTACGTTTAGCGAGAATAGATCTAATATAAAGCGATAATTGATTAATGATTACACGCATTAAAGTATAAGAACAGTGATATTAAAAATACATTCATAATGTATATGTTAAAAAAATAAATAGGTTACATGTTCCGTATTATTTCTTTATAGTGATACAAGTATTCTGTGTAAAGGTGAGTGGTGAGTGGGTTACGTACTCAGGAAGTAAACTATGTAATAGGGTTAATGGTCCTCAGCAGCATCCTCTAAGGACCACTTACAGTCGATGTTTTTCATTATCCTGATAAAAGTTTTCCTTTATAAAATATTGTCTTCAACAAAAATAAGACTAGTAAATATTTAATTTTGTAGAGAACGTGGTGAATACTGTGTTTTTCCATTTTTAGTGAATTCCCACTGGAAAACGAGCATCTAGTTTACTTTTATAAGAACCCCTCGGTGGCCTAGTTGATAGCGTACTGGGCTTTCACCCCGAGGACCCGGATTCGATTCCCGGCCATTGGCATATATACAATAGTCGGACGTTAAAAAAAAAAAAAAAAAATATATATATATATATATAGAACCCGACACCAGGACTTTGAAATGAGCACTGGTTCGCCTGTGTGACTTTTGATATATATATACAATGTATGTGTGTGCGCGTGTGTGTATGTGTGTGTGTGTGTGTGTGTGTGTGTGTGTGTGTGTGTGTGTGTGTGTGTGTGCAGCGCGCGCGCCTGAATTGCATGTATGAAAGTAGTATGAGCTAAAGCACGGTGGGATCTCTAAGCTCATAAGTTACTCACTTCAGCTGCTTCCGCCGAATCTAACCTACTTAAGAAATATATTTTTCCTGTAAAAAAAAAAATATTTTTTTTTTTATTAAATGAAATAATTATAACAATATTTTTTATCTGATAAAGATATTAATTTATGCCTTTTTAAAATGGAATTAGATTTAGTTTTAATAAAAATGTAATATATATATATCCGTATTTTATTTATTTATATAAAAATATAAATTTTAAAGCTCTCCTAAAATTTATGCTATAGGCTATGACCAGTGCTCATTTCATTTTTCCAAGTATGGGTGCTTCGCTAACGTATTTTCCAGTGAAAATTTGCTCATAATACTTCAGTGTACAGTTAAACGGACTCTGAAATACACAGTAAATGTATTTTGATAATAATTGATACGAGGCTGTTAATAATTTGATTTATGCAGCACTGAAAAGCCATTGAAACATGAGTGGATTTGGCGGGGGGAGGGGGAGGGGTGTAGTCATTCGTTCGTTGAGATAACGTAATTAATGTTTAGTGGTAATATTTTATGTCATTCGTGAAGTCAATGTTAAGTGAAACTTTTAAAAAAGCACAACTTCAACAAATTTTTTTAAGCCTAAACTTGTTTCACTGACTTTGATTAGTTTGCCATGTATTGAAACTAATTTTATTGAGCAAATTCAAATTTTTCCAATAAAACAAGCAATAAAAATTAACAAAACTAATTTACTCAAATCGGTTTTAACGATTTTTATTACAATCTATTCAAATTTTTAAAAAAACTTACGAGACGCAACAGACAAAAAATCCTTTTTGAAGAAATTACGAAATTTTTGTTGTTGTATGTGAGGGGAGGCTTGCAACATCCTTGTGTCTGCAATTGTTGTCCAGTTGGGTAAAAACTAGGCACAAAAATCGGTTTCGGTAGTACCAGAAACAAGTTCGTTAATCAGCAAAATCATTTATAGTTTCAAAATGGCGGCCGTTTTAAATCTTCAAAAATTCGTAACTTTTTTCCTTATTTTTTAAATTTAATTTTTACCATCGTAATCAGCGTTAAAAGCGCATAAATTACAAGGAGCTTATAACATTATGAATTCTCAAAATCGTTGTAATTAAGAAGTATTTTGACGGCGGTCAGGGTTCTTTTTAGTGTATTCAATGTAATTTAAAAGTTAAAGTTAAAAATACTAACATATGCAGATTTTAATGTTGATTGAGACGGTTAAGATGGTGAAATTAGAATTACAAAAAGGGTTAGATATGGAAAAGTACTTTTGGAAATGCGCTTCTATCACGAAAACAAGACAGTTGAGTCCCGCGATTATTTTCATTAATGAAACACAAAGGGCTTTACAAACGGAAAAATTTTGCTTATCCTAAGAAAGTTCATAAAACAATAGAACAGGGAATTCCTCGATACCTCCCTCTAGAGACCAGGGCCGGAATGCAATTTAGGGCATGACGTCTTAATATCAAAGCCTGGACGTTAAGTTGATCAACATCGCTTAGTAGTTTTGCCAATAAGAAAGTATCAACTGATCTTCTGTTTACTTGATAATAATGTTTTAATTAGCAAATTTCCATGATTGCGGCCATCATAGTAAGACCCAGATGCACGACCTTGAAAGGAGCAACGATAGAGAATTTTTGGTGAAGGTTGTTTTAATATATATATATATATATATATATATATATATATATATATATATATATATAAATATTATATATATATATATATATATATATGTGTGTGTGTGTGTGTGTGTGTGTGTGTGTGTGTGTGTGTGTGTGTGCAATTTTGAACCGATTTAATTCATATATATTTGATTTTAAAAAATTGATTTTGGTAGTAGCTTGGAAAAGTTCATTTAAAAAAATCGTTCAACAGTTTCAAAATGGCGACTATTTTAAATCATTAAAAATTTGTACATTTATTGTCTTAATAGTTTCTGAAAAACTGATTTAACAATTGTAATCAGCCTTAAAATCTGCATAAATTAACATTCTCAATTTCTATTGATATTAATAAATTAATTTGAAGGCGATCAGGGTTCTTGTTCGTTTTTTCCAATCTAACTCAAAAGTTTAAAATGTTTGTACAGTACATGAAGATTTTAATATTTGATTATAATGGTGTTATCGGAGTTTCTAAAATTGGAAAAATTATTTTTGAAATTCGCTTCCATCAGTTAGACAGCGAGTCATCTATTAACTTTGGAGTTTGAAATTCGATAGACAGACTAAGCTTTGAAAATTTAAACTAATTTTGGTTTGGTGTTAAACCAATAAGTCGTTTATGAGTAGCTGGGCGATTTCTTCTTATTTATTGTAAAGCTTTAGAATTGGATGTTTTTGGAAAATAATCTAGTGTTGAAGTGTATTGAGTAACGACTTTAATCGTAATCAAATTTTTGGACAGTCACTGATTTTTTCAGTACAACCTTTAAAGAAAGGGCGTGGGGAGCACGCAGGGGCGTCTCACATCGACAGCCTGGTGTTTTGTCACTGATGCTTTGGGGAAATCACTCAGACGAGCTTGGGGAATTATTCAGTGCTGTGCATGCACATGGAGAATATATTGAAATCAGAGAAGTTTGGCATCTCGTTTACTTTTGATTATTGTTTTCTAAGAAAATACTTGCGCAGAATTGTAGCGGCACTTCCCTTCTCACTCACGGGATAGAAGCGATTTTTCAAGAGCATTTTTCATAATCTTACCCTCCTTTGGAAAATCTAATATTAAAATCACAAACAGCTACTAGATCTGCATAAATCAGCATTTCAAATATTCCAATTGCATTGAAAATACTATGATCAACAGTGTAGGACGCCAAATAACATTTCTTAATACGAGTATATACGGATTTTGAAAATAAAAAACATTGATTCACGCAATATTTAACAATGCTTGCCAGAGTAAATTAAATTTTCAAAAATATTCAATACCGACATGTTATGAATTTTCAAAAATTCAAAATTCCCGCCATTTTAAAATTGTTGAACGAATTTTGCTGGTTAACGGACTTGTTTAAGTGATTACCGAAATCGATTTTTGTGCCAAGTTTTTGATCAATCGGACGCTGGAGGGTTACAGCCCCACAAACACACACACACACACACACACACACACACACACACACACACACACACACACACACACACACACACACACACACACACACACACACACACACACACACACACACACACACACACACACACACACACACACACACACACACACACACACACATACAAACGCACAACAACAACATATAGTATTTTGATTTTTTCAAATAGCTATTAAATTGATTCAAAATGACTGCAATTCTACAATTATTGCCAAAATACCATAGCCTAACAGTTCACTTTCACATGTTTTTGAAAATTCGATTTTGTTGCAATCAACATTACGTTCATTTTAAACTGGGACTTTTAATTTTTAAACTCCATTGAAAATAAGTAACCGAGTGTGATGGATTCAGTTTTCGTGCGATACGAAAATTTAAAAAACTCACATATGCAAAGCATTCAAAAGCGTGTAGATCCTTTTGCTGAAAATATTATTGAGAATTTTTTTTTATTGCTGCACGTAAGCAAGACAGCTGCGTGACACAGTTATTTAAATTACAGAATTAAGGAAATAAAACTTATATTTATTTATTTATTGCTTCAGCCAATACAATTATTGCATCGCTAACGTCACCATTACAATTATTAAAAGCAAAAACAAGAGAGCCGATAATTATTGCAAAAGTACAAAAACAAATGAATAATTACAAACAATAACATATGACCATTTTAAATCTATATTTCCCCAACAACCAAATATTATTAGAAATATCGAACATTATAAACTAACGTAAATAAAAATTAATGTAGTTTCCTAAACTGACCAGGCCTTGCAACGCAAGCCCCCGCAGGGGGTGCAGACTAGCTGCACCTATTGAGAGGATTTAGACGTCCCTCGCGGTACCCGAGTCTAACACACACTTACACTTACAACACTACACTTACGACTTTAACACTTTACACTAACTTACATTAAGGGAGGCGATAATAGTCCCAATGTGCTTTTCGCCTTAAAATAAAAGATTTTTTTTTAAAAATGCAATTCAAGCAACGTACCATCATTTAAACAGCTGATGAGAACCACCACAGAGTAGCATTTTAACTGGGAGTTTAATACACCACCCCGGCTTGGGAGGGTAGTTTTTTGATCTCAGAAAGCCTGTGTTGGCCTAACATCGGGTACTATAAGCATGCACATCCATATTCAGTGGTGTGACACTTATATTTGATAAGCAAGATTGTTTAAATAATATACAAACAATATAGTGTCAATACTCTCAGCTGTCTGAAGGCACTTCTGAAAGTCCCCAACTTGTTTACGCCAGCGACAAGTCGTATTGCTTTTTTTGTAATACAAATAGCCTTTTCCTTTGAAACACCCATAGTACGATTTCATAGCGCAGTTGAGGATACATAAGCTCATAACAAGCCGTTAACCTCATGGAAGTATTACAGTTTACTTATAATCCAAGCCAATATGCCAGTAACGAAAGATTTCCTAAAATTGTTTCAAGACTCATCGTCCAATGTTTGTTCCCACCGTCATAATTCAGTCAAACATTTGCATTGGAATAAAATTAATTCTCTTTGCTGTTTTATATTCGGTATTTGATCAGCCGAGAAGCAAACAGTGCCATTCAAACAAAATGGATGGATCCAATACGTTTAACCAAGGAAATGAACGAATATAAACATAAAACTTTAAAGTAAATCGAATACGATTTCACTGTTAGAATATGGGCAGTATTTAATAAACATTCTCATTAGATACTGTGCGTAGATGGGTTTGTGTGCGCGCGTGTATGTGTCTGTGTGTAGATGGGTGTTAACGTGTGTTGCGTGCGTGTGTGTGTAAGCGCGCGCGTATGCATGTGCTTACGTCTGTGTGCATGTGCGCGCGTGTGTGATATTTTCTAAAAAAATGAAAGTAAAGAATTAATATGGTTTATAATTTTGGAATGGTTGCACTTTAAAAATTGTTAAACTAACTTCGACGGATAACGACTTATTCAAGCTACTACCAAAATCAATTTTCTGCCCAAGTTTGAATCAAATCGGACTCAAGCACGCGCACACACCAGCTCTATTCTTATTTATATCCGTATAACATAATAAAATAATTAACAACAAACAGTAAGAAACCTTGAACTGAAGGCATAGTTGCCTCGGTGCCTTTACGCGTCAGTAGAGCCGAATCGTATTATTGCTGAGCTTGTTAGCTGCGGAAAAGTGCCTCGAGATAAGAATCTTCGATTACACCGGAAAATAAAAAACGGGAAATTTATTTTCCACTTTCCATGTGAAAACTAAGAGATTGTCTTCTTCCTTTATTTAAAGGTGTCTCCTGAGCAAACTGTAAAATATTGTAACATTTATTATGTTGCGCCGGAAGTGCCCTGGCTGAAAGGCACTAATTATATTTGCCTGAATACACCAGTTGTTTCAATTTCTAAATGTTGACGCAACGATGTAAGTGAATTTACATCCGGGCTGTCTGTACGGTTTAATATTGTTTCGCAATTGTGGCATTTCAAGTTTTAATTGCATTTTCTGTTCGTTGTTCTATTAGCAAATATTAGGTGGTATTTTTCGCTGCCAGCCTGATCTGTTTTTAAATTGAATTTATTCACAAGCACAGCACGGAGTGATGATATAAAGTTTAGTGCGTAAGGTTTAAATTAATTTATCATTCTGGTAGATTTTTATTGAAACAGTTGGACTTTTAGTGTAATTTTAACAAAGGAAATATTTTTTTAACAATCTGTTACTTGTTATACGAAGTCACAAACACCTAACTTTATACAGTAGAACTAGGTTTGACTAAGGTAATAACTTATGTAGAATAAACGCTACTACCAGTGATTCTGAAACGAAATTATATATATAAAATATAAAAAAATATATATATTTTAAGAAATATATATATTTAAGGTGAAAAGTACATTGAGGCTATTATCGCCTCCCTAAATGTAAGTGTGAGTGTAAAGTGTTAGTCGTAAGTGTAGTGTTGTAAGTGTAAGTATGTGTTAGACTCGGGTACCGCGAGGGACTTCCAAATCCTCCCATATATATATATATATATATATATATACATGTGTGTGCGCGCGTGCGTGCGTTACAGCACACTCTCACGTTCACTTGCCCACTGCACATCGAGACAGTTTCGTGCCGTGCTGCTATTATTACATTTAAATTCACGACATACTTTTTCACTCTCCAATCAAAACTACAGTTTCCACCAGTAAAAACAATACTTAAACAAATCCCTTTTAATTTCAGGTAGAGAAAACCATTTTAAATAAAATACACGGTAGGGGTCACGGTGGGTCTGCGCAGTAGACTACCGCGCGCGTGATGTCACTGGGTCAAACTCTTCACTGCTACTGTATGTAGTTTCCTGCTAAACAATTCGATGTTCTATAAATGTAGTTGGAGATTCGATGTGTTTACTTAATCTGTAGGTGTTGTGTTTTAAATAAAAGGTGTCAACAACAATACTGCATGATAATTGTGTTTTGTGTTTGAGGTTTAATAAATGTAAGAAAAGATTTAAGTATGTTTTGAATCCTTAAAAATAACATAATGTATTTTGTTTAGTATTGTATAATTGTGTATGCATAACAATGCCTTGTTGCGATATTGCCAATTGCTATAATAATGATAAGAATTTTAAAGGGAAAGGAATTACATTTCGTAGAATTCCAAAAGATGAAAGCCTGAGAAAAGCGTGGGTTCATGCGTGTAAACGAGCAGATCATTTTAATTTTGATAGTGTTAAAGTCTGTTCACTTCATTTTAATGACGATGATTTCGAAAGGGTTTTTAAATCCTCATTATTAAATACAAAACCTGTGAAATCCGGTGCCATTCCACATTTTAACATTTTCACCGTTGAAAATAAATGTGTTGATTCTGAACGAGCGACAAGGATTAAAAAAATTTGAAAACCAAGAAACATTAAAAAAACTTATTGACGAGTCCGATGGAAATCTACAAGAAAAATCACCTGTAAACTGAAATGACGTTGGTGAAATTGTAACGTGTAATTCTGTAAATGAAACCCACTTTCCGTAGTCAGCAATTTTAATACAAATATCGTTGTAAATAACGCGTCTGTAGAAGAAATGAAATGTTTAAGAAATTAAAATTTACTTTTGAAGGAAAAAATTCAACTTGCATTACAAGAACTGGCCTCGTAAATGGCCTCGTAAAGAATAATGCTTTGTAAATGTGGTTTTACAAAGCAATGTTACTAAGTTTTAAAATATTTTTTTGTGATAATCCGACAAAGATGTCTTAAATGATTTGCAAGCTAGTGAAGATGATGTGAAGTGTGACCTACTGAAAAAAATCGTTTCAACTTTTGTATACGGTCATCCAACAAGCGAGTGCCATAATAATCAAAGGGATTGGCTGTCAACTTTGTCAAAAGGCTACCTGATGTATCCTACTGAAGAATGGTTGAACATCTTGGTAGAAATGGAAAGGAACTTTTTGAAATATCACGGTGAGAATGGGCTAAACAAAGAAAAATGTGTGATGAAAAATCTGACAGACAAACTAAATAATAATAATTCTTCAGAAGGTGAATTTACCATATCCTGTACATCCGTACTCGTACATTTATGAGAATGAAACCTTTAAATAAAAAGAAGTCTAAAAAAATTACGGAAATAAAACCACTGATGCCGAAAGGAAGAAAAGTAAAAACTCAGTAAACTACAAAAACTTGTACTAGGTATCAAAAATAGTTTGTTTTCTATATATGAATAATAATTATTATTATATAATATAATATAATATATATATATATTATTGTGTGTATGTGTGTGTGTGTGAGAGAGAGAGAGAGAGAGAGAGAGAGATGGCATGTTTTGAAACATAAATTCTAAGAAATACGTATGTTTATTTTACTGTTTGCATAATACGTCTATGTGCTATTTATTTATTTACTACCAAATTCCTATTATATATAAAAATATATACAAAAAAGGACCTAAAGGAGGCATAAAAGCTCGTACATAGGTTGGTCCTAAGACACATAGGTTGGTCCTTTGTAATTTAATTTATTGCTAATTTTTTATTCCAGATGTAAGTTTTCACAGTCAATCAAATAATTGTCAAGGAACATCCTCAAATACGTAATTCATAGTTTGATGAGCTTTTAACTTTCAAATAAAAAATAACTCTTGAATTTTTCAAGCTATGGACATATAATTTACTTTAATATTATGTAATATTGTATAAAATAAAAAATTTCCGTTTTGACAATGAGCGAATTCAGTAAGTAAAGTAATTAATAGCGTTAATAATGTTATACAAAAAGAATTATTATTGTAATTACTATAATACAGTTACTAAAACTAACATTATAAACTGTTTTCTACTAAACACTAGTAGAAAACATCTGTGTTTTTGTACTAGATGTTACAAAAACAAACATCAAACAACATCATCTGTGTTTGACCCGATGACACGCCATAGCCGACAAGTGGTGGGGAGGACATGCGCGTGGTCCATACCTTGTATTCTATTTACCATGGAGAAAACTAGTTTCGAGTTACTTTTTAAGATTATTTGCAGAACTTTGAACTTTGTAACTATCCAACAGACTGTATTGTGAAAGCTACTGTTCCTGGAACAACGAAACAATTGTAAGTGAATTCTAACTTTCTGAGGTTTGTAAGTAGTGCTTATTAAAGACTATTGTTGAAGCCTGTATTTAATATTAAAAGCCATGTTTTGTTCCTAATAATTAACATTGAATTTTTTACTTCAAAAGTTCTAAATTTTTTAATAGTTTTTTTAATTTTAACTTCACAACTTCGGTCAACATTGACGACTGTTCAGAGTAGAACTTTGCATTGAAGTTTAAGAATTTGCGTTGGTATAATGCAAATATTTAATGTAAAGTGTGTAAATATTTAATGTAATGCAAAAATATACATGTAAAGTGTTTAAAATATATTTTCAAAAAAGGTTAATATAAAATGTTTAAAATTATACTGATATCAGAGTCGATTTTCATATTTTATTGTAAGAATATTGGCTCATTAAATGTCAGTTTATGTGATGTTACTTCTTTTGTTTTCGTAATTTGGCTTTTGCGTTAGCAATTCAGTCACTGATATTTTCCGTTATAACTCGGGGGGGGGAATGTAATTATAACTGAAATTCATTACACGAAGTTATTAGCACAGTACTAATATAGGATTGTAAAAGTTGGGGGAAACGTTTTTGAATTTTATGTACGATGAAAGGGTGGAAATGTTAGCGCTGGCTAATTAGATAATTTGAGACGACGGCAGGTGTCAGAGTCACTATTAAGTTCATCCCCTTTACAACCCTTCACAACATCCAAAGCTCTTCGCTCCGATATGCTCAGTTCACGGATTTAATAAAACTTCAATTATCTTTTTAGAGAACTTTCTTTGCAAAATTATAAAGTTATAAGTTTTAAATATTATATTCTCGCAGACAAATACGGAGGTGGTTATATGAGTCAAAATTAAAAAATTCCAGTTATAAACAAAATAAGTTATACTTCTAGAGTGAGTTAAACGATTGAACTGCCGATTCGCATCCTACTCATCAGTGTAATGACTTAGTTTAAAAACAATAGTTGTCAGCAATTTATCCAAATAATCCCTTTCAAAATGGCGGCTATTTAATTATTTTAATTTAAAATGTCACAAAACCAGTAAAAACGTCGAGTGTAACTGTAAAACTTTTGTACCAAAAGCCAAAAGCCCATTAGTGTGCACAGAAAGCGATGGTAATACCGTATTATAGGCCTATATGATATAAGTAACAGTGCGGTAATGTTCACACGATTCCCTAGTAAATAATGTTCATAAATATTTACTGTTTTTGTGTTTGTTGTTTTCATTTAAAATTTCAAAAAGGCCTTCAATATGAAAAATGTAAATATTTTTTTGTAAATACGTCTTTACATTTATAAGTATGATGTAAAATGAGGAAACTATGTAAAAAAAGGAAATTTTCATTGGAAAAATGAGTTAATTTAGCTGGCAAGTTGGTAAAACTGAGATCCGAGATCTTGAAATGAAAACAGAACACGATCTATAAGTCACTTATTAAGGAATCATGTGTGTGTGTGTGTGTGTGTGTGTGTGTGTGTGTGTGTGTGTGTGTGTGTGTGTTTGTGTATGTGTGTTTGTGTGTGTGTGTGTGTGTGTGTGTGTGTGTGTTTGTGTTTGTGTGTGTGTGTGTGTGTGTGTGTGTGTGTGTTTTTATGTGTGTGTGTTTTTAATTTTAAAACGTGATTCAAATCGACACTGTTGTTTTCCCAGAAGGTTCCTCGTCTGGGTCTTACTATGATGGCTGCTAATAACCCCATTTTCCTTTGGAGTTCATAATACGATAACTTTCCACTTCAGTATAATGAGGTCAATTTATTTCTTATAACTGTAATACACACTTTTCCAGACAAGCTTTAACGTGAAGACCTTATATCCTTTTTAAGCTGTTTGCAATCACTACCAAGCTAGCTAATCGGTCAATGGCAAACTAGATAATATACTCCCGAAGCTTACTTCTAAGTCCGATCCAAGGTAATTTCTCCAGTTGCTAGAAGCACATGATGAGAATAGCTGGTAGGGGATGAAATGTAACATCAGTGTTGTTATTGGCAGGATGTTTGTGAGTGAGGTATTGATTTTTAGTTTTTAAAAAGTTTTTGCGCGCAATAAATATGACTTCTGAACCTGTAGATTTGGTACAGTATCACAAGCCAACTGGAAGTTCTCCAACTTACTTGTTAGCAAATTTTAATTGGAAAATGTTTGTTTTGCTTGTGCACGCGCATGTGTGTGTGAATTTTAACGATCTCTCGAAAAGTTATATAATAGTTAATTTTTTCTATGGAAATTTGCTAATAAACTGCTACGCGTGGCGTACTCTGGCTGAGGCAGTTGAAGTGACAGATACCACCGTACTGCTCTCACTCATCTACTCAGAACCCTGATGGAGTGTATGCCACATTAGCGGTATATCACACGGAGTCTGAGATACCAAGCAACCCATGCATGCAAGGCTCTGTTTAGGCGGACCTCACTTCCTTAGCTACTTGTGTGTGTTTCCATAAAACTGAACTCACTGTACCTTACAGCACAACAAAATGGTTGGCCAAGTGTAGCAAAATCTCCGTAATGAGGATGAACAGAAAGAAAAACTGAAAGAGAATTAGTATATCAAGCATCCGCAAGTACCTCAATAAGAAACTTGGAATTCAACAAATAGAAGTGGGGGAGCTACCCACCATATATCCTCTCCAATCGTTAGATTTATAAAGAGACTAGGACTGGAGAAAGCGCCGTAACTAAACATCTCAGGAATATAGAAAGGGTGCACAAATGTCGCAGTCCATTAATAACCCTAAACATTAATTCATTCATTCATCTGTTAGGTGCAGGCACACAGTTCAAAGGTCGTATAAATAAAAAATACATTTGTGTTAAAGTAACCTGAAATTTACATGACAACCAAATTACATCTTCTTAGTCTCTGTATTTATAAAAGAAGTTCTGACTCTTTAACACATTAAAAGTGCACTTTTATTAAAAACATTAAGACTGTATTTGTTTAAAACAAATTTAAAGCGCATGCACAATACTGGCAGTTATTTCATGCAACACTGAAATCTGCACTGTTTATAGTTCTTCCCGTCGGAACTTTATTACTTTCCAAGTTTTATTTTATTACGTTTTGTTATAAACGTTTGTTATAGAACGCCCTCTGTGTTGTCGAATTTTAGTTAAGAATAATACCGTTTACTGTATCTTTGCCTCCCGTCATAGCTTTATAAATATGCTTTTAAAGACTCTACCAGGCAGCCAACATCCCGGACGCTGTTATAAAATTCCTCTTTAAAATAAAATTATATTAGTTTATTGTACGACTTATTTGTAGCGGAAAACATTCGAACTTACAAAAACACTATATTTACTTTCGTAATCAAATTTATCCTTTTACAGAAGTGTGTGTGTGTGTGTGTGTGTGTGTGTGTGTGTGTGTGTGTGTGTGTGTGTGTGTGTGTGTGTGTGTGTGTGTGTGTGTGTGTGTGTGTGTGTGTGTGTGTGTGTGTGTATGTATGTATGTGTGTGTGTATGTGTGTGTGTGTGTTTGTGTATGTATGTGTGTATGGGAGTGTATGTGGTGTGTGTTTGTGTATGTGTATGTGTGCATGCGTGCGCGTGCACGAGCGTACAACTTACTTTACTGTAACAGAGATCTGGAATGTTTAACGTAAATGAGCAGAAGAATGTTAGACAACACCTCGAAGTCGGATTTTAAAATTTGTAATTGTTTTTTTAATGTATATTTAGCTGTAAATTACAACTGTTTGCGTAAAAGGTCACGTGGTCGTTATGCACAAGATAAAACCGTGGTACTTGTGCATAACTGGTCTTGACTCTTTATATGTCAACCGCTTAAAAAAACGGCCTGATAAGATCATCAGTGGGAGATAGAGAAAAATGTGCATGTGAGATGTCCAGTTCCTACTCTCAACATAGCTCCCTCCTTATCATTTATTATCGCTGAGTAGTAACAGTTTGTAAACTCAGATTGGCAGACTCTGTGTCACTGGACTGTTGGAGGGAGCTCGAGGGGAATTCTCCTACATGCGCGAGAAATTCTCGCCGTTTACTAAGTGACTGGACTGTAGTAGGTCATGTGCCCAAAACAGACCGTGGTTGATGAGCACACGAGGGTAATATTGTTTTCGTTCTCAGTATTACACATTTGCAAATGATTGTGATTAAAATAATTTTGCTTTTGATTTTGTATTAAAACATGTTGTTCTTTCTGATATCTTTAGCAGAACTTAAGTGAACAAAATTAAAGTAATTTCTAAAAGTTTGCGAATGGAAAACTGTTACGTTTTTATTACATTTCTTTCTTCTCAAATTAACTAAGATATTTTAGTTAAAAACTGTGGTAATCACGTAAATGTATGTTATCATTGTCTATTATCTGTTCGGGTGGTATGCGACTCCAAGAGCTGTATGCATCTAACACGACATCACTCTCTCTGTCTGACTCTGCTAACAATGAGTAACCAATTGTGCCCGTATACCACTGTAAATGTACCCATGTAAATGTGTGTTATCATTGTCTATTATCGATTCAGGTGGGATGCGACTCCAAGAGCTGTGTTCATCTAACACGACATCACCCTCTCTGTCTGACTCCGCTAACAATGAGTAACCAATTGTGCCCATGTACCACTCCACGACTTAGAACATTCACACGTTTGAATTCCACGGACAAAGTCTTGCGGGTGCTGTTAGGCAAATCCCTTACCCGTCACTGGCTCACTCATCAATAATTCTCCAACATTCCAGTAACCTACAAAACTGAAATATGGTACACTTTAGGACAAATAGGAAACTCAACTATTTTGGTTTTGATCAGTAAAACAAAAGGGATTGGAAATATTTTAACTCTATTTCCCAAAATATGTTTTTCACTCTTAGCAAAGCTAAAATAACCTTAAGAGAGTAAACAGACCTTAAGAGAGTAAACAGGTCTTAAGAGAGTAAACACGCTTACAAGAGTATACAGACCATAAGAGAGTAAACAGACCAGGGACAAGTGACGACTTTTAACACTTCACTTATTCAGTATTCTTACTGGATCAAGTAATTTAATTAATTAAAAATTATAACAATTCATACTAGCAACTTTTATACCACAGTACCAGAGGTAAATTCAACGAGCGCTTTTTTAAGTTAACAAACACTTTAAAATAACTCTCAGTTCTATTTGATTAATTAACACAAAAACGGATGATATCAAACAAAGACTTTACAGTAACAATTATTAGGCAGACTCAACCTAATACTTTAATATTAAAAAATAAAACTTGCTCGGTTTATATAAACTAGTTTATACTGGTCTATGGCTACAACTTATTATGACAAAAAGAAAGATTGATCGTAAAGAGACTTAGCTTTTAAAAAATTTAAGGATTTTTTTCCAGCCCTCATCCTTAGGTTCCATACTAAATCTCTTCCACAGTACTTAATTCTGCTTAACCAATAACGAAAGCTTCGGCTGTACTTACGAAAATGAGATTGGAACATTTCTTTAAATTTAAACTTCTTTTGCCTTTAAGTTCCTGGAACGATTGTTTTTTTTTTTTTAAATGTTTTGCTTGTCTTCTCGCAATTTTTATATGTCTATACTAGTTATAATAGGTTGTAAAAGCTATATTTTTTTGTTCTTAAAGTAACGGCAACCTGTAATTAATTTTTATTATAGTATGCCACTTTTAGTTTCCTTTTTATTTTCAGATTTTCAAATTTCTAACAGCTAAACTATATAGTCACATGCTAGTCTTGTTACAGTACATCTGGTGATACATATATGAGCTAGCCAGACGCTAAGTATGCCACTTTTAGTTTCCTTTTTATTTTCAGATTTTCAAATTTCTAACAGCTAAACTATATAGTCACATGCTAGTCTTGTTACAGTACATCTGGTGATACATATATGAGCTAGCCAGACGCTAAGTATGCCACTTTTAGTTCCCTTTTTATTTTCAGATTTTCAAATTTCTAACAGCTAAACTATATAGTCACATGCTAGTCTTGTTACAGTACATCTGGTGATACATATATGAGCTAGCCAGACGCTAAGTATGCCACTTTTAGTTCCCTTTTTATTTTCAGATTTTCAAATTTCTAACAGCTAAACTATATAGTCACATGCTAGTCTTGTTACAGTACATCTGGTGATACATATATGAGCTAGCCAGACGCTAAGTATGCCACTTTTAGTTCCCTTTTATTTTCAGATTTTCAAATTTCTAACAGCTAAACTATATAGTCACATGCTAGTCTTGTTACAGTACATCTGGTGATACATATATGAGCTAGCCAGACGCTAAGTATGCCACTTTTAGTTCCCTTTTTATTTTCAGATTTTCAAATTTCTAACAGCTAAACTATATAGTCACATGCTAGTCTTGTTACAGTACATCTGGTGATACATATATGAGCTAGCCAGACGCTAAGTATGCCACTTTTAGTTCCCTTTTTATTTTCAGATTTTCAAATTTCTAACAGCTAAACTATATAGTCGCATGCTAGTCTTGTTACAGTACATCTGGTGATACATATATGAGCTAGCCAGACGCTAAATTTCATCAACATCGATTACCTCGTTTAGTCTTCTGCTCAGAACACCAAAATCACTTTTATTAACCTGAAAATTTTATACAAGATTTCTTGCACTATGTAATACAAACTTTTCAAAAATCACATAGTGTACCTTATGCATTTGATGTCGTTATTACTTAAGCTGTCAAATCAAGTTGCTTCGAAGGCGAATAGTTGGAGCAAAACTATGTAAACACGAGAGAATGCAAAGCACTCAGTACTGGAGGCAAACATAGTTAGGCATGCAAATCTTCAATGCTTTGAATGCGAGTTATAAAACATGAATTTTGTAGTCATGCCATCAATCACTTGTGTTTGTAAAAGATTTTCTGTTGAAACAATTAATACGTAAAATGTTTAACTTGTTTTCTAGTGAACGAAAAGACCATAACGAATTTTAATATCTACAGAGAAACTAAATTTAAAGATTTCGAAAGTTGTAAAGCGGGCTTCTACACACCGCCGTATCTCGAATTTTAAAATATTTATTCGTAAATGCTAGCTTCGTATAATAAGTTATAAGTAAGTGGCATTTACCTTTTCAGTTTTCTAAATCCCTTTCGGTTTTTCTTTTTCTTGGCCCTCATTGGTTAGGTTCTGCTCTATTTGGCCAATCTTTCTGTTGCGCTGTGAGTGGTCCGTTCCTCCAAACCACCGCACTAACTTTCTCACATTAAATTAAAAATAAATTACCTGACGGTTCAACTCAACAGTTCGGCATTTGGTTTGTGTGTTTGTTTGTTTTTTTTTTTTTTTTACCACAGATTTAGTAAAAGGCATTGATTGTTTTGAAATACGGTAAGAAGGTACCTTGTATTGGCAGCCTTTGATTTAACGATGATGCAGGCTATTTCCTGTAATACTGGCTGAACGGCAAGACCCATTTTGACCACTTTAAGGAGAGAGCATAAAATTTTCATTAAAGTAGTTCAGTAACATTTTTCTTAAATGTTACTGTTATCAGTTGAATTGGCAGTATAGGTGACGAGCGCTGGTCAGGCAACTATTATACTGCGGAGTCACTATGGTTGCTGCAGATCCTGCAAGTATACAGGGTAATAGTGTTTAACGTGTATAATGCCTTTTGCTTTATTGCGACCACGAGTGCAGTGTTATCAGAGGGACCAGAGGAAGCCAAAACGGTAGATAAGCGAGACAAAATTCTACAAGATACTTTTATTTTGCTGAGCGCTCATTTCCATGACGGAATGAGTAACTGTGAACAGTGTCTTACATACGTCACTAAAGTGAATATGTAAAATACAAAATTAAAAGTATCCAACTTGTACAAAAAACAAATTTTAATTTCTGTGTTTTAACAAACTAAATTTCAATTCAACCTCCAGCGTCTAAAGTTTTGTAAAATTTGCAAAGTTTAAAGTAAATACATTACAAAGCTTAGTTGTCAATTATGTTTTCTTTTATTTGAGTAAGATTTCCAAACATAAAGAAGATTCGTTGCTTCCATTTTCCTTTCTATGTTTATAATCGTCGTATTTGCTATCATATAAACAAAGATTCTCTTCAACCGTCATAATAACAGACTCGTTAACGATCAGTTCCATTACTAACAATATGTTTAACTAAATTCAATAACAAAACATAATTACACAACTGTTAATTTTCACAAAAGTAAACTTCTCGAATGGCAAAGAGTATGACGTAATGAAGGTCTGGTAGGAGGATCCGTCTAGCCTCAGTAAATGGACCCTTACTCATTCCTCACCGGCGTGACCTTATTCTTTTACCTACATTATTCGCCCTCTTCACCAAAAAGCCGACAGACACGCTTAAAGGAGTTCTCACTTAAGAATTAAAATTTTCAATCACTTTAGACACAATTCTCCAGACACGAAACACCCTATACTTTGACTTTAATTTCGATACCTCATTAGAACTCTACAGCAATCTCCACTTTCTTCGTCCCAAAAAAGAGAACTTTCAGTGGAGTTGTTTAATTAGATATTTAATTAAAACTTTCTGTGCAAAGTTAATGACAAAACGTTATCTTTAAAAAAAACTGTAATTAAAAGTCAAACAAGAAACCTATGCTACAAGTTTTGTTTCATTAACAGTGGATTTTATTTCAAGAAATCGCGTTAAAACCCGTTGATAAACTGGCTTTCGGTGTGAAATTATGTAAGGCTCGAACTTCAATGATTTGTCTTCAGTACTGATGGTAGCGATTTTCCAAAACCTACAAGAATTATAATAACACAATTATATATATACGCGAAAATTATTGTTTTCTGAAATAAAAATGCCAAAACAAGTTCCGATCGCAATTAAACACATAATTTTTATTTTATTTTTTAAGATCTGATATGAACATTGTAAGATCTGAATATGCATTGATTAGTGAATTTTCATTGGAACTTGAGGTATTTGAACAATTATTATGTTATAACCCAAACCCGGAACCTAAAACGATCAGGCCTTCTAGATCACTTTTTCACAGTTCGAGTAAGCATATATATATCACATCAAATTTATGTGTATGTGTGTGTGTGTGTGTGTGTGTCTTTGGTTATAGTGTAGACGTCAGTAATCTTTGGCTCGATTTTATTAAAAAATGACGCAAAAATTGATTTTGGTTACAGCCTACACAAGCTCATTAACCAGCTAAATTCATTCAACAGTTTCAAAATGACTGTCACTTCTGACTTTAAAATTCATAACGTTTCTCTGTCTTAAATATTTTGAAAAATTATATTCCACCGTCGTAATCAGCGTTAAAAAGTTAATAAGTTAGCATTTTGAATGAGAAAAAAACAGTAAAAATTTAAAAAAATGTAATTTGGCGGCGGTCAGGGTTTGGAATCGAGTCTTACCACGATAGAGTGCGTGATACTTCTTCAGTCTTTTGTCTTTTGCCTTTGTATAAAATAATAACGATATTTCTATTTAAACATCATTTTGTAGAATTCGTTTAAGAAATAAAATATTTAAATAAGTACTGTATATTACATCCGGGTGACTAGAAAATGAAAACTGCAATCACTACAAAATATTACAAGGAGAAATAGAGTTTCAACTCCTTCGTGAGATGTAGCCCAGGGGTTGTTACCCGTATATATATTACACACAAGTAACGCCCCTTTTGTTATACATCATTTTCAGAGATTCTTTAAGACAAGTAAGTGGTGAGAGAAAAATATCGGAGAATTAAACTTCGAACTTTTCAAAAAATAGTAGATACATGCACATAAATAAAATAAAGTCACTTTCGACAAAATTTAAAAAATATTTTTAATGAAATGTTTTAATTAAAATTTAAAATATTTCTTGACACTTTTAAAATTTGTAGCAACGGAGAGTAACTTTTTTTTTGTTTAAGTCTAAATCATAAATTTTAATATTTACAATTTGAGAACCTATTGAGGACTATTTAAGAACTTAAGGACTATTTGAAACTTAAAGACTTTTTCAGAACTTGAGGACTATTCGAGAACCTACGGACTATTTGTACCTTAA